>PNEQ01125916.1:0-23280 GCA_003012365.1 Medauroidea extradentata | reverse complement strand
GACGCAGTTGTTTGTCACTCAGGTCTAAATTCCGGGAGGTTCTGGGCTCGAATTCCGTTAAAAGCTGCGTGCAAACGTTCAATTCTGACACACAAAAACTACAAGGCAGATCGAATTAGTGCAATTTACATGTTGTCTTTAAAAGGGGTAAAATTGCAGTTCGCTTTCCACTTAGGTTCCTCTACAATATCAGCTGACACCGTCGGTATACTGCCAAAAGTGATTAAGTCATAAATGCTATTTCGTTTAAAAACAGTAATAAATTGTAGATATTAACAAAAATGTGGTATGTTACTATACTGTGACACAACAGTACGAAACGACGAATATACATTAAACTTGGGCAATTGTTCGTGAACAACATATACATATTCCTAGCATTTTTATAATTTTATCTCATTTTGACATTCTCACTTTTGGCAGTAAACCGACGATATATCATCTCACCAATCTCAGGTTTGGGGCACCAAATACGTTTCCACGAAACCTTTACTCTCTGAAACTTTGTAATGTCAATAAAGTTAATGTGAATATTTTGACAATATATAATTGAGGGCACCGTCACCAATGGTTGTGCACAGGGTAAACAGATGTTTCTCATTTGATTAACCTCTTACCTTAGATGTCTGTAACTACCATAGAACATCAAATTGGCAGTTTTATAAATAAGGCCCAGGCGAAGTCGCTGTTAGTTGCAGGGACAAACTTAAGACTGCTTTTCGCATGGACAGCTATAGCTACTTATCGTTCTGCAGAATTAGTTCAACTAGCCGCTTGGACGTTCTAACACTTGATGACTGAAGTACCAATCTTGTGTACAAAGAGGTTTTTCAATTAAAGTAAATATTATCAGTTACGAATAATACTCGCGAGCAAAGCCGCGGGGGACTGCTAGTTATAACATATTTATCCATAATTAATAAAAAATATGTATTGTTCAGTATATGAGTCTTGTTGTGGATCCAGTTGGTAAAGCTAATAAAGTTGTGTCAGTGGCTGTGAAATCCCTAACAGACGTCACGGATTAAGCAGTCGGTAGTGCACTACGAGTATAATAGATGGAACTAAAGATCCAGATATCCTTACCACACAAACACAGTGTTTTATCTAGCGTGACCACTGAGGACAGATAACAGCGGCAACAGGAACAATCTGAGTGGAACCGAGCAAGGAAATAAGACATCTAAAAGTCAGAGGTGTGTTTTACCTGATTACGGTACAGATATGTGTTGACAGATAAGCACTCAGAGATGACGTGCTCACGCTGTAGATCAGCTGACACATCCCGGTAAACAACCTCCCGAATGTACACTGTGCTGTATCACAGCATAAGTATCTCTGTGTTAAATATAAGTATCTACATCGCAATGAGCTTTGAAGATTGTGTTTTGAAACAAGTATATTCTTATTTTCATAAAATTGCTGAAAGTATGGGGGCTAGCGAGCGCAATACGAAATGTGTTGGGGGAGGGGAGATAGGAAGTGCATTGCCGGGCGCGCTTGCCATTATGACTACACGGCCCGGCACGCGGAGGAACTTTCAAACATTATGAGTATACCAATATACTGCAACCAAAGTCAAATACACTATAAACCAATACTGGACAGCTTGAACGCTTTGGCGAGATTTCTGATTGTGTTAACACGTCAAACCACCAGAGAACAGCACCCTACATTTAATTTCGCAAGAAGCCTATATATATTTCTACATTGTATGACTTCTCCAACTTCACATAGTGTTGAATTTTTTCAAAGCATTTTGTTAAAAATTATTTGAATTCTTGGCACCAATAAGCATAAGACTAGAACATGGCCATAACAGCTAATGGTACCCATAACAGGTGGTTATCTTAATTCTTCTGGCAAATTCAAATCATACCAAGGCTGCCAGCAGCCTTATCTGTGTAAGGATGGCTTATATGCTGCTTATCACAAACCTTCCACACATGCAGGCACCCACAAACACACTTTCCCTCTCACCACACATAGTGTACAACACTGCTGGCGCAGGAGGTAAATGAAAATCACCTAACACACAAACTTTCAGTACTGGCACTCACTTCAAATGCCTTCAGATGCAAAGTTACTATTAAGCTACTATTTATATTGCTACTAACACATGCCTGCATTAGCATTTCATTAAGTAACAATATCCTAGATGACCAATATCAGAACAATGCCCAACTTACTAGCTAACATAGGCCCTCACTACGTCTCTTGTTGGTAAATGAAAGGGAGATCCAAGTATACCCATCTTGGGTAAAAATCTCAACCTACTCCCTTCCTCTAAGCCAACAATCAATTCCTTCCTAATTTGCGTATGAGGAACCTTCAAATGCTAGGTCCATCTCAGACTTAAAATAACTTAAAGCAGACATAACAATGTTAAAAACTGAAATTTATTTAAAACATACAAAACTGGCAATTCCCCTTAGAAAAGGAATTCTACCAACCATTTTGCTGCTCCCCACTTCCAACACCTCAACTTTTCAGTAACTTAGCACATTCAATAGCGGACCAAGAGACTCGTCACTGTCATGAAGGTGACCAGTCAACTTGTTCTTTGCATATTTTTTCTTTTGCGAAGGCTCTAAAATATGACTAACTTGTCAAAACATGTATAAAATTTGACTATACACTGACAATAAGGTATAGTAGTATTCTATAAACAACTCTTCTCTTCCAAAACTAGAGCATATGCTATCAATTACTTTCTGGTAGTTCTCTACTGCTGGAAAAAAACCATCAATTATTTTGTAAGCTCTGGTGCCTGTAACTGCTGCTTGAATTAGGTACTGAAAAAGTTATTATTTTTACTACGTCTGAAGAAAAGATAGATTGCACGATGTAACATTGTAGGTTTTTATAATGTTCTATGAAGATACAAGATAAATGTATTTATTAATTTTTTTTTGTATTTCTATTTTCAATTATACTTTTGATTTCATATATACAAGCAGGTGTTAATTTTAACTATATCTGTAGTATTTATTCAACTCCAGGAACAAATTTAATTATTTAGGTTTTATGCATGTGGGTATGTGTTGTGTTGCTTTGGGAACTCGAGGAAAAAGCAGACTATTTTTTATAGGCAGGTGTGCGCGATGATGTAGATTTATCCAGTTGTGGCCAGTTGGCCAGGAAGCAACAAGCCAAGGTCCTTGTTTGCAAGTATTGCGCAACTAGTTTGCTGAACGTCCAATAACGAAGAGGCATGTGTTTTATTTAGTCTCTAGAGGATCGTATATGTATTGGGTAGCCAATAGGAGTGTGGCAGTGAAAGTCAGGTGAGAGGGACTCTAGCAGCAACGCGCTTGGTTTTGAAAGTTGTTCCCCGGTACTCAGGATGTCCGAATGCAGCTAGGGGTAACCCCAGTCCATGTAAAATGCTGAAAATATGAAGAAGTGACTGTAGGGCAGTAGCCCAGAAATGTATTGAAGTGAACGGGAGTGGCAAATATAACATGAACAGGTAGCGCACGCTGTAGTATTTTCTTTCAAACCTATTTCGGACAGATAAGAACTCTACTAAATTATTCTTCCGCGCACGTGTGTGCGTGTGTGGCCATTTGTGCATCTGGATACTGTTTCAACCACCCAGTATTCTTCTTTTGCTTATTAAGATGTGGGAACTTTGTAATCTTTGTGTGGACATCATAAGTGCTAAATTAATTTTCTTCAAGTTTTTTTTTTCTTTTCTTTTTTTTAATTTGCGTGCAAATGAGTTCATCTATTGCAATGATGAGAAGGATTTGTAAAACTCTGTCTGAAATTATTTTCGAGAATAAATCAAGAATACGAGGCAATTAGGTTGTCATATTTTGCACAGTTTTTGGTTAAAATGGTAGACTGTTTTCATAACCCCAAACTAACGGTAATCATCTAAACAATAATCTGAATTTTACAACCCAATTTGTCTCAAGAAAAATGTCAAAAGGTGAGTAACGCTACAACATAATAATAAGAAGAGGACATTGTATGCTGTAGTTGGGCCAAGGAGTTGCCAAATTTCTAAGGGTTAATTTTGAATTCCTTGTATGTTTGGCGAGTACAACATTTTGCGTACGAGTCAGGCCTGCGACAGTACCCAAAATTTCCTAACAGAACCAATTTTAAGCTTTTAAATGTGGAAGACAAGCTTGAAAACGTATTAGAAAACACATGCCAAGTATCAACACCAATGGTAAGCAGCAGCTTAGGTTGTAGTAAAACATTTTGATAACAACTGCCTCCTTGGATCAACACAATTTTTCACAATGATAGTTAGTATTTGTATTTGATATGATATTGGCACGACAGGACTACTGTGTCATACAAAATGTGCCCATAAAGTGTAGTGGCTATTCTAACTAAACATGATGGCAACTTGCTAGATGACATGAGCATGAAAACTTGTGTTTTTACACTGAAGCTTAAAAACCATTGCTGTATTTTCCTAGCTAAACTTTTGCTAAAACAATCAAAACAAAACATCTGTATTAGTTATATAGGATGTTGCAAAATTCCATGTCAATATTCTGGAGAAACAATCCTCACATGTAAAGGAACAAGAAATGTTATACAGACAAAGGTCAAAAAAACAAAGTTTCTGCGATACAGTTCGCAATACAAGATGTATAATTGATAGCGTGCAAGCAGGATCATGTTGCTATGGAATGCCATCGAGCTGTAGGCAGGCCCACACCAGATTGAGTCATACGAACCATTGAATTGGACGCATACATTTCTTGTTCTAGCATCGAGGTGGATCAAACGTCGCATGTGCATTACTGCAGGAAGAGGTTCAAAATTGATTATTCCAATGCTGAGTTAGCTACTGCACATTTCGTGTATGGGTTGGCACGTGGTAACGGCAACACAGCACAGCGTTTGTATCATGCACACTTCCCACGACGGTGTCCAGATAGATGTACATTTGAAGCAATCCATTGGCATCTTAGAGAACACGGAACCTTCAAACCAGTCAATCGTGACAGAGGACGGCAGAGAGGGACGAGGACGCCGGCATTGGAAGAGGCACCCCTGCATGAAGTGGACGAGAACTCCAATATGCACTTATGAAAATGTAGTAAGTACAATCTTACTCAGTAGTACTTGTCACGTGACGGGATCTACTAAGTCGTTGGATGTTTACAGAGCGAACATAAAACCAAAAAGTATTATCTTGGCGGCCTCTTTAAAAAAAATGGCAAATTCTACAGAAGTGGTGATTTCAGTTGCCAATCTGGAAGACCTATGTTATTAGACCAAGTTAGAGCAATGTAGAATATCCTTTGTACTGGTACAATATACGTATAAATAATTGAAAGGTTAAAAATGTATATGTATAGAACACATAATTATTATTAATTATATAATTTTTTTCATACCTGAATTACGTTCTATGGCAATATTTTTACTTGATACACTGTTCCAGACTTCTGGTTCAACAAAAATACTACAATTTGACACCATATTTTCTGTGAAAATGCACTCAAACCGCTTTACATTTTTTCTTTTACATAAACATGCAGGAGTCTGTGTTTGTTTACGTTTTACGCGCACTTTCTTGTATATTGTCTGCTGGTGGCTATCTACCATGCTCCAAAGTAGGGTAGATCTAAGTGGATCTTGCGACGAGATAGAGTTGAATGTTTAGAGATCTTGAGAGCCGGTAGATCTTTATCTGATGATGTTCTTGACTGTAGAGTAATATCTACGTTATCAAGTAGATCCAACATAGTTTTCATAAGCACCTAATGTTAACACATGGAGAGTATCTACTACATTTAATGTGGACCATACACTGGCTTGGAGAGTGCTTCATGAAAACATGTTGATTCCATATCATGTACAGCGTGTTCACGTCCTGACACGTGCGGATTTTCCTATTCACCATAAGTTTTCCCTTTAGTTTGACGAACAATGTTTGAACCCTGCCTTCTATGAAATGGTCTAGTTTTACAAATGAAACAAAATTTAAATGGGACCAGACCATTATCATAATAAACACATCTGGGCCCCGAAAAATCTTCACAGTATGGTGCAAATCCGCCACCAACAACAGTTCTCTGTCAATGTTTGGGCTGGCATCGTGGGTGCCTGTTTAATAGGACCTTATCTTTTGTCACAAAGACTCAAAGGTGAGACACACAAAGCATTCTTAACAAACTACATGCCTGTTTTGTTGGAAGAAGTCCCATTACACATACTACAAAATCTGTACTTCATGCACGATGGAGCTGCAGCAGACATCTCTATCCGTGCATGACAGCACCTAGATGCAATGTTTGGTGAGTGTTGGATAGGTAGAGGTGGTCCTATTCTGTGGCCATCCAGGAGCCCTGATTTGAATCCACTTGACTTTTATTTGTGGGGGACATTTAAAGGCACTTGTGTATGCAACCCCTGTAGACGACGAGAAAACTCTTAGTAATCGTATTGTGGCAGGGTGCGAGGTAATCAGAAATTCCCCAGGGATTCATCAACGTATCCAGGATTCAATGCTACGGCGGGTCGAGTCATGTGTTCGTGCTGATTGAGGGCATTATTTTCTTTAAAGCTATAATTGCCGACGATATTGTTTCACAAGTTCCTAACCATTGTCACAGTTGTTCCTACTGTCTGTGTTTGTAGTGTAGTGTGTGGCACAATAACATGTTACGGACTGCTGTAATGGCGCCCCACAGCAACATGATCCTGCCCACGCACTACACTTTATCCATTCCAAGATTGTAGCTTGTGTCACTCCGCCTGTTCCTGCGCTTGAACGACATTGTCTGTGCAACAAACCGCCGCACCACCTCCACGTGTATCGCGAGCTGTCGACTGGCGACTAGTGAAGAAACGGAATCACACCTCGCTGTGGAGGAAACGGAATCACGATGGACATGGCGTCGTCACGTAAGTCGTAGTTAATCCATTCCATGCGCATTATAGTATTTCATGCGCACAGAGTGATATATTACAGAGGATTAAAAAACGCAACTAAACGATAAAATTACCTATCCCGAACTAAAACACAAAAATTTTGCGTAGGACCTATTTCCTGTCGCAACGACGCTGTTAACCAACCAGCCAACCAATGGTCGAGAGCTCACCTGTGACAGTGTTTATTTCTGCTGCAACCTTGGAATAGATACAGTATATCAGCCATATGTCATGTACTGCCAACTGTAGCGTAGAAACTGTGCGTTTTCGGACCTATGTCCACATAACATATTTTGTTCCTCTATATGTGAGGATTGTTTCCCCAGAATATTGATGTAGAATTTTGCAACATCCTGTAAAGCAAACTCCGTCTCACTCTACTCAAAATCAATCAAATGCAAATGGATAAGACTTGTGAATTGCCTAAATTATATTTACATTTGGTTAATTAGTAATTTACCGACAATATAATATTTTATTGTTACATTATCAGCACAATATTTAATCTACAACATGATAGTACTGTTATGCAGAAACTGTCTTTATCTAAAGATGCAAGACTTTCAACAAATTAGCCTCGGCCAGACATGATGCAATAAGAATGTCTTTAAAAATGTGTTCTTAGTTACAGATTTTTAAAAAAAAAATTTCAATATTTTATTTTGCCATTAATTACTACTGACGTAATATTTCATTAATGTAGTTAGGCTTGTCTTTTACAAATAATGTCTACAACATGAAACAATGTCTAATGTAAAACTTGACTACAAAATGTTACTAGGTCCAAGAGATTTTCTAGTTATAGTCTATCTCATGAAAGAATTCCACATTTTGACAGTTCACTTCTGAGAAGTGAGGTCTGTAAACAGGATTGTGGAGACCGTGCTTTTCCAGGAAGCCAGGTAGGTTTCAAGCTCCAAACAATGGAACAGCCAGGCAAATTTCTCAGAAGAGAAATGTCAAAATATAGAATTATTTCATGAGACAGACTGTACGTCAGCATGTGTGAAACAAGCCGAAAGACCCGCAGGGTTAGGGTTTTAAAGTTATTTATGTTTGGAAATGTATTTTAACAAGAAGCTGGTGAAGTATGCAAGATATAGTCCCTGCTATACGAGGTTGTTGGTGTTGAAATTCATCTGGGTGATATGTCAGAAATACTGGCTGACATGTGAGATGCAGCACTGCAGCAAGATCACACAATACCTGCCAGTAAGCGAGTTAATCACCTTGAAGCATAACAAACAATGCCTGTATTTTTATGTTCGTTTGGTTGGATGAACAGACAGTTAATATTTCATTTCCAGTGTAGCGGTACTTTGAAATTTGTTTTACGCAGTCCTACAATTTTGACTACCCAAATAAAATCTATACAGCAGAAACACCAGACTTAATCCAAACATTAGTACATCAGATACAAATTTTTCGCCTTGTAGAAACTTGCACTGCAGCAACAATTCAGTATGTAAACTGTTTATCAGTTATTTTTAGTTGCCAACATAACTTTCTTTTTGTTATCTGTATGTATATTACAAGGTAAAATTTGTTTTACAAGCAATAGTTTAGGGAATATATTCACGAAATGCATTACCTGACCTCTCGAGTTTAAATTAATAATGGTTTCCTTACATTCCTACAACATACAGTAATCTCCAGACTTTCCATGTTAATTAATGTTGGGCAATGTCCTGAGAAATCAGGAATAATGGATAATCTAAAAGTTTCCGTTTGCCAATATAAAAATTAACAAAAAGAAGGAATGTATTAATAGTACACTCAAACCACTTAACAATGTAAACTTTTTACTTCAATTACTATATTTAATCATCTATAGTGCATAATTTTTCCCAGAAAATATATGCCTGGGGTGTACTGTAAACATGAGGAAAAATTACGAAATCTCATAAATCCATTTTCATTAATCAGTTTTGGCATGCCACAGTTAAAATTGTTCTGTTTCAAATAGTTACAGAAAAAAATTTTTACAGTGTTAAACACACAGAATGTCGCAGGGATAATCTGAAAATCACTTCATTGGTGCACGAATAATCAGGAGTTAACTGAAATTTGTGAGTCTAATAAATAAATCAAATTTACCTCTCTAGCTAGCCACTCCAGATTGCCCCTTATTGAAAAGAGGCGCTCTGGGAAGTGTTCCCTGAAAACACCCATCGATTCCCTTGAAGTGCGAGCAGTTGCCCCATCTTGTTGGACCCAAATGTCCCCTAACTCCAATTTATCAAGCAATGAAAAAAAAATTCCTCCAATATGATCACATACAACGCATGCTCCTCACTGTTCCACCGCACTATGGCGACTGATTGCGTTGGGGAACAAAACTTTTACATCCAACCTTCTCGAAAGAGACCATTCCAGCCCCATTATGACCTCTACAGCCTGAATGGTGTGCATTTCGAATAAAGGAAGTTATGTTGCTGCATCCTTTATAAAAATGATGAAAATGTCAGTAACGATTTTTTTGTTGGATGGGTTGAGACACACATAAACAGAGTTAAGGTGCCAAGTTATGTAAAAATTATGTTCTAAATGTTTCCACAAGCAGATCGTAGGGGCCTATGTATCCCAATAATATATTTATAATATAATTAAATATATTATATGTAAAATCTAATAGGGCTATATTTTAATGTGTAACATTTCAAAGCAGTCTCTCTATCTATAGAAACAAAAAAATCAGAGTGGCCATATTTCCTGACTACCTAGTTGTGCAAAATTCATATGCACTAATAATCAATTTCTTCTATGAAATGTTTAAAATCATATAATTATAATCATATAAAACATACTTCTGTATTCTTTTGTTATAAATACTGCCAGCATTTATGATGAAGTAAACAGTAATCAAGTTTACATCATCATGTTACAGACGTAACACAGTTAACTGTAGAGGCAGTAGCAGTAAATAATCAGATCACTTGCCGTCCACAAAGGCAATCCAGGTTTGATCCCTGAAGGGTCAGTTAGTATTTTACCATGTTAGAATCGTGCTGGGCGATACTAGTCGCTGATTTTCTAAGGATCTCTCGTTTCACCTGCCCTTGTGGTCTGGTGCTGCTCCACGTACATCATCTGTCCCCCATTGGTTATCAAGATCACAGTTGTTAAGAGCATTAAAAGCTATCAAATCAATTTTTGGTGGCGAAGTAAACCAAATTGTACACGCATGTTTACATTCAACTTTGAGTCATACTTATGTTACATGCATTTAGAAAACTCAGAAATTCACTGAACTTAAAGATAAATAAAAATTTTAACCATAGGCTACTCTTTCTTCTATCCTGTTATCAACGGTTTAAAAACAACCATGGGAACACAAACACTTAACTACTTTACTGATACTACAAATCCAGCATTATATTTTTCTCTATACTATACGTGAAACCGACCAACAAGATCTTCCAATGCCTTGGAAGGAGATGAACACACTAGTCATTTAATCGCTGCGGCCCCTGTGTTGTGACAGTAGTATGTTCATACTGATCAAACAGTGTTTACCTGCAGGAACCTCATGTAACAAGTTGGCAATCACAACTAACTCATGTAGTCAATTTTCAATATACACCTCATTCATGCTCACCAAACGAGCATCAAGTCCTATACAAGAGAGGAACCTGGTAACTGTAGCAGGTACAGACACTGCTATGGTATTATCAGAATCAATTACTGCTGTTCACTTTTCATTATTTCTATTCATAACTTGTAATCTGTTCTTTTGACGCTCAGTTAAAGGAAATTACACCCAGAACTTATGTGCTTAGACATGTAATATCATACTGTTACTGAGGTGCTTAACACACTACGTACTCATTTGGAAATTACAACTTTCAGTTGGTACTCAAAAACTGTGTGGGTTATCGTGTTCAAAATAAACTAAATTTCCTTCTTCATTAATTTGAATATGATCATTTTTATTTTCCTGATACCTCGGCCAGAATGTAGGTTTGCAATTCTGTACTTACATGCTATGCACTGTACTGCCACGCTGTGCCAACTTCATGTTAGGTATGAACAAAAACTGTGGCATATACACTTGCAACAGGAGGACCAATATTGTAAAGGATTTTATGCAGCTCAATAAATTGTCTTCAAATATCTCAAGATATAGACAGTACAAGAGTTGTATGTAATTTGAGGCTAACTGCTCTTAATTTTATTAAGGTGGAAGTTACTAAAAAATTAGTATTTCATGTAGGATTGCAGATCTTGGTACAGAATCATCAAACAATGTTCTAAGTATTGTCAAATGACAATGTTTTATGTCACTTCATAATATTTTGAGGAAAAACGGGTATAAAATTCAATTTTCAAGGGCCTACAGCACCAATAACATCCCGTTTAGGTACTAGGTGTCCTGAATGTTTTCTGCTTATTATTTCATAAGGATATGCCTGCCCAAGTTTGCCCTTGAATTTATATATACAAACACTGTCTCTCTAAAACACTCACTGTGTTTCTCAGTCACCGTCTTTCTCACTCCATCCATCTCAAACTGTCACACATACTCTCTCTCTTCCCCTTGTCTTTTTCTGTGTATATTTCTCTCTCTATCTGTGCCTCTCCCTATCTGCCTCTCTCCCCATGCCTCTCTTTCTGCCTCTCTCCCATGCCTCTCTCTTTCTGTCTCTCTCCCTGTACACCTCTCTTTCTCAGTCTGTCTCTCTCTCTCTGTACATCTCTGTCTGTTTTTCTGCCACTCCCTGCCTCAAGTGTTCACTAATGGACAGACAGCAAACAGATCTAGAAACAAGAATTTTTGTGCAAGTTCTCCTCAGGTTGTAAGCAAGCAATAAGATACATTTTTTTGAAATTCAACCCCTGAAGGGAGCTGAAAAAAGGTTAAATTTATTGTGAATAATTGTTGATATCCTAGCTAGAACACGACAGGCTATAGCCGTGACTTTAACTTCAATGGTATACAAGTCAAAGCCACTTTCTTCACAATTAACTTGCACTACAGTAACATCAATAAGTTTTGATTAACTACACTGATATTTTTGATGAAAAACAGTTTGGTATGCCACACAATTACTAGATGTTGGCAATAATTATGCTTACTGCTATTTTTGTGAAAGAAACATGTAACGTGTGGTATTTATTCATACTACGAGAGCTCATTCCACTTTTAACTCATACACTGACCAAGTCTGGTGTTAAGGCTGGGCTACCACAAACATTATCTTAACACGTAAATAGGCCTAGTTATTGTGATAAAATATCATAAACATAAACACAATCAGCTAGTTACAATGGTTTTAAGGCCTAAGATTAGTAATAAGTAGTGGGTGGTGGTGAGAGGGTTTTACAGCCCTCTAACACAAGGACTTAAAAGAGATGATGAAGGTGGAGCGAGGTGAAGGGAAGAGACAACATCCATTCCAGAGCCAGGATTCAAACCCAGGACCTCTCACAACGTAGACTGGCACCTAACTGATTACTCTACGGTGGCCAGCAAAAAGAAGTGGAAATTTGGTTGTTAAAGTTGTGATGGAATTTGTATTTATACAGTTGGTGAAATGTGGAAAAATAAATAAAACTTAATGTTTACATTTTTAAATAATATTAACCTATGGAGTTTTTAAATACATCTGTAGATTTTCCATACGTACATAATTACTTTGGTTTCTAGTATAATTGGCTAATTAAATAACTTCAAAAAACTGAAATGCTTACTATCTTCTTAATCAAAGATATTTATTTATTTAAATTATACAAAAAGTTCCTGAGAGCTAAAAGCTCTATATTGGAACTGTACATAACAAGTACAATGGCCTACTACAAAAAAATACATGATATCCATAAGATATGTCACATAATCTAAAGTAATTTACCAAAAATAATTAACACATTCACTCTTATATAGGTCATTCGGAATAAAGTGAGCACTAAAGATTTAACCTTTGAAAAAAATCACTAGCCGTTACTGCATATAAGCCACCATTAACAACAGTAACATTATTGTTTGTATGGTTGGTAGCGAATAATTGCATGTAGTTCCGTGTATTTTCTTATTTGAATACAGCATTAGTGAAACAACATCAAATGCAAACGACCTCTCTGTATTTAAAATAATACTTTAAAATATTTATTTAAGTTCTTAATACTGACATACCCACTGACTGTATAATTTTACTTGATTCGCGGCAGCACAAAGCGACGCAACCAAGTCGATTATCGTTGGCACATGCCGCTAACTCTTCGCGCCACGAGGTAGTTTAAAATTTCACCGACAGATGGCATCAGAGTTAGGTTTTTGACGCTTCGCTTGGATTTTGGAAGCGAATTGCATCATTCAGTTTGTTTATCGGTTGTGTAAAGAATATGGGTTTCTGATAATCACATTCAAAAGTATTAGAAGTGACTGTTCATGAATATCATTGCTAAATTATGTGAAGTTGTTTTCTTTTATAATCGCCAGCCTGAGTATCTGGATATAGAAACAGCATTTTTCCCCTGTTTCACACATTAAGAAAATACGTAATTTATTGTTTCTCTTTACGTGTGTCGTCGTCGTTCATTGCAGTATGCTGAACGGAACTTGAATTCTTGAGTTGTGTGTGTCGTGTGTGTTTTTAGTGGCAGTTTTAATTTAAAAGTTTGAATATACTGTACATGCATGTACGAGATGTAAATAACAGCATGTGGCAATGTTGATGTTTACATGCAGCGGAAAGATATAAACTGGCAGAAAATAGAAATTAATCAGGGCTTTTTGGAGTGCTCACTTTATTCAGAATCACCTATAGTAAAACATACCCAAAAATTTCATACTTAAGACAGTAATATAGGTTAAACATTATTCTCAGAACCTTACATAACAAGAAACAATATTTATGCTTAATAACAATATTTTCAAAGAAAATTAATACTCATCAGATAACAAGAACTGGTTCCATACATATTCCTTTAATTTTCTTTTAAATATATTCAATTCTTTTAAATTCTTAATGTCTGCTGGCAACTTATTAGAAATAGAAACACACTGATAACACAATCCCAATTTACCATACTTACCTGTAGCTATTTCATTTACAGTCAAATAAGTTGCAAATATTGTCTTATAATCATGTGAAGCTGTATTAAATACTGTTGTGTTACTGTGACAAAACCTGTTTATTACCTTGTATGTGTACAATGCTATGTTTTTATATATGTTCATCCTATCAGCAAAACTTAGGTTGTAATATATACTGATTTCTTTGATGTAAAAAAGATATGAGAGTAATATTTATACAAACCTACATACAACACAATATCTTTATTCCCTGAAAATTTAGATTTGAATGCAGCCATCAGGACTTTCTTTTGTGTTTAAATATTTTATTTAGTATTAAAACTGAACCGAATCCAACTTTCCTAACACTAAAACTTGCCTTCGGTAAATGCTTACTTTATGAATAATTTTACTAGTAACGCTGAGTTGCAAACATGTTAACTCTCATGTTTAATACCCTATGTCCCTCACACTGTACTGTTGTGTAAACTAGAGTTGGCTTTCATGAATCTGTGTTGAAATGTTTTAAATCTTATCTTATAAACTGCTTGCAAACAGGTGATCTGTGTCATTGGAGAATGTTCATCTGCTCTTGAACTTGATTATGGTGTTCCACAAGGGTCTGTTTTGGGACCTCCTTTGTTTTTAATTGCCATTAATGACTTGCCTTGTAATATGATAGATTCAAATTCTTATATGTATGCTGATAATAAAACAATTTTGAACTTGGATAAAAATCTTAATGTATTACAAAACAATGTAGATAACACTTTGAGAAAAGCTGTAATCTGGTTTTCTCTGAATGTTTTTTTTTTTTAATAACAATAAAACACAAACAGCTGTAGGTATTTAGTTTAAAAACAATACCAAATACTATCAACACTGTAAGGTTCCATGGCAATTCAGGCAGGTAACAGCAAAATATGTCAGTTGACATTCTCCAATTTTGCTGGAAAATATATATATGTTAGTCATACAAACATAAAGAAACACACTAAAAGCATCTGGCACAAAAAAATTTTTACAGAGATGGGTCATTCCATTGTTACGGGTGTGGCAAATATTTGGCTATATTGACAAAAAAGGCTTGCATGTTTGCAAAATGCAAAACTGGCAGACTGTTGAAAAAGCTGGAGTATATACTTATCATTACACTGTTCCAACCCATAAATTTGAATCTCTTATCTCTTGTCCAAGGAAAGTTAGAATAGGAAAATGAAATGTTACGAGTGTGACAAAATTTTCCACCATTATTGTACACGCTGACAATTAATCTAAAAACTCATTTAAATAGTAACTCCTATAAAAGTGGGATTTTTTTCTGTTTATTCACCTTTGACATCATAATGTTATCTATTTGGACTTACATTTTTCATTTGGTGTCACCTATACAAAATTTTTAATACATGTTACGGGTGTGACGTTACGGGTGTGACAAAAGAAGTAAAGTATAAAACATGAAAATTTTGAGTGACAAAAATTAAAATAATGCAACTGTAAGGTTTATACTTGACTTTAAAAGCAAATTACTCAGTGTTAAACAACGTCAGAGTTCCTACTATTTTGACAGGGTAACATTCAGAAATTTAACTTCGAAACATACTCCAATGTTAAACAAAAACTAACGGTACCGTTAATGCGTCAACATTATGTACAACAATTGAAGACTTTTCAACAATCACTTTAGCATTCTCCAAATATATCATCCTTTTGTGACAATGTTAAACAAAATCCAACTGCCCACGATTATTTATAACACATGGAGGTTTCATCAATGATCACAGAAGCTTTCTCCATTGAAATATCTTCTTTCTGTTATCCTTGAACTCCCACTGGGGTGCATGTATTTCAAGATAATTGAATTATTTTTTTCGTCCAAGTTGAGAACTTCTGCATAGTACTTTTTTTGTGTTTAGCTCGCCACCAACTTCTAACTTAACCAAAACAAAGCCTCCTTTTTCAATATTCTTGCTTTCTGCTGATTCCGAATCTGAAGTAAAGGCTCTAGCAGTACTCTAAGGTTCACTTTTATCATCTTCCAAGACAATTATAGTAGTCATCTCTCCACAATACGTTAAAGCAGCTCTAATAACACCCTCTCCCACCACGTGAAAACAGTGAAGTTTATGGAGGTTAGGAATTGGTTTCACACAGTCCCATCTTGCAATCAAACTGTCACATACCTTACCAACATCTTCAGTTGAAGTGAAAAGTACAGTTACAACCTCAAAATCTTTTTTGGCACACTCATAAAACTGCACAGCACAAGATACAATACACTGTCTTGATTTTACCCATCTCCATACAGTCCGTTTCACTATCCATCCGATGCAATCTACAGCTCCCTTGCCATGTGATGTAGCAAAAAAGTACCATGATGCATACTACTCCAAAATCCTGCTGAAAGTAGGTGAGATTAAAAAGAGTGTAAAAATTCTTAAATTGCCCAGCACAACCACCAGAAAAAATATGGACGTTCTTGAGGTTAGGAAATTCTTTCTGAATAATTTTGAGGACTTTTTCATGAAAACCAAAATAATGTACTTGTTGTGAGACAAGTCATCACTAACAACAACAAAACTACTGGCAGACTTAAGTGTGAACGGATGTTCCTGTTTCTTAGGTCGGATTATCATGGGTTTGCTTTATTTTGGGTACATTTTGGGGTTTGTGTTTCTTTAGTTTCTGTCGTAGGATTTTCATGGGTTCTGAGTTTCTGGGGCCTAGTGCAGTGTGTCTGTCTGCCCCTTTTGGATGGGACCCCGAGGCTGGCTTCGGCCGCCTCTTAGTGTGAGAGGTGTCGCCCCGGTTGACGGTGCCTTAGCCTCCCCTTCCCCGTCAGACCTTCCGCTCCACTGGCCATGGAGGGGGGGACCTGGGAGGAGGGGGGTCGAGTTCCGCCGGCCGGCGGCAGGGGCGCTGGTGAGGCGGGCGAGCCGCGGTGTCGCGGCACGTGGAGAGAGAAGTCACTCTCGGGTTGGAAGCCGAGCAATCAACATTGTGAGTTCTGGGGACGGGGCGTGTGCCTTGGTAGGCTGTAAATCTCTCATCGAAGGATGGATGCGCCAGCGGCGAGAAGTACGTGAGCGTGGCTCACGCTATCGTTCTGAAAGAGGACATAAGGCTGTCTTTTCTGCTCCGTGAGTGGTGAGCGTCATTTACTCCAAAAGGTTCGTCAAGGAATTCGGTGAGTTGCCATTTCCGTATGGAGACAGGTTCCCTCATCGCCGACCCCGAGTTTGTGTAACTGGGGCGCGTCGGGCAGCTGGGCGTTTAATGTCCGTAGCGAAGGCACTGTAGTGTATGGACAGCACGCAGTTGGCACAACATCGCATTCAGGATACAACAGGGGGATATCTTTGCCTGACTGTTTATCTTTACCGAAATTATTGCCGCACATTTGGGAGGAAATGTTGGGAGCATCAGTGAAAAGAGTGAATGGTTATTTAACACAGCCTGCGAGTTGAATGGAGAATATCGTCAAGAGTGGATTCTTGTGCACTTGTACGCATTGTGAATCAGATTGTACTTTCATCAGTGTAAGTATAAACTTAATGGCGTGTAGCGGACACGTATGTGAACCGTCATTTGTTTGTGAAGTGCTTCTCGAAGTTGTTAATACACGAGCTTTAAACTATGTTGTGTTTTTCATTGCTCTCGAACGATGTGTCCCAAAACTCTGGTCACTAAATCGCTATAAGCATCGGTTAGTTGACGTGGTTTTTACTTGGCCCTTGTTGAGTTTGAGCTGTTGGAGTTGGTAATTTGTAAGGCCTTCAGCCTCTGGGAGTCGTCTCAAGTGAGGACGGCTCAAGTGTTATCAGCAACCCAAGCAACAGCTGTGAAGAGAGTGACTTGTTTCTGGTGCCAATGTGCACTCTGTATCTCATCGTGGTAAACAGTTGTATAATTCTCTGCGAAATCAACTTGGAGAGCAGCTGTTTCGTCTGTAGAAATTTTCTTAAGCTCTTCAAAGTGTCGAGACTGTCGTTTTTTCACATAACAATGCATTTTGAAATTCTGAAAATGCTTTTCAATTTCTTGCAAGCAGTATTGCACTGTTCCTCGTTGCTAACAAACACTGAATTATCATTCTTCCATTCCCTCCATACAATCTCTTTCTTCATACTCTCGTCATCCACAAGCCCTTGAATAGAAAAATCTTTACATTCATCAAACACATTAGGCATACATGGATAGTTTTCTTTATCACATACTGTTATGTAAAGTAGGTCTTCAATTTGGTTGGGGAACTGCGTAGCATAACTCAAACTTTCAATTAGGAACTGCATATTTGAGTGGTATTTGCAGAGACAAGCAATGTGGGATGAATCTGATATGACAAACGTGTGCCGGTCGTAACGCATAAAATTTCTCGACTTTTTAATTTTAATACAAGGGTTTTCAGAAATGAATTGTTCATATGCCTTTGCTATGGACATTATCCAGACCCTTTTTTTTAAATATTCTTTCTTGTTAGTTGCAGGTTTTTTCACTTTAACCACATCCTTTCGACCAGGCTCTCATCGACTTACATTGTCCCGTAAAAAAAATTATTTTACTGCACTTTCAGTTTCCAGACTCAGGTTTTTCCCTTTATTGTTGAACTTACTTACCTTTTTTAGCTACATCAGGTAATACTTCCCAAACAAGTTCTTCGACAACTGCAGCTTTTTTTCCTTGGACTCAAGGAAGGTGCTTTTTGGCTCTGTTCACTGCTTTCCCTAGAGAACGCCTCGAACTGTAAGAACCTTTTTCAGGTGTAATTCCAGTTGATAATGTGTGACCATATTTCAATTTCTCTCTGTGTCATCGTCGTCTTTCTGCATCTCTCAATATTTAACGTTTCAACACTTTTTTGTTAACCTCATCTGCCAGAAATGTTTTGCTTTCTCTCTACGTATCTTATCCCTTTCTCGTTCTTTTAGCAGGTATTTCTCTCGTGGGTCTTGGTTTTTTTTTTATTTTCTCACAATGTTTTCTTACTCTTTCAGCAGAAGACACGTTACCACACCTATAAAAAACATGATTCATTACCTACACTTAGTTTCTTAGCTCAATTTTTTTTAATTTCTTGTTGAATTTACTTACAAATTTACTTTCTTGAAAATTAACATATTGTCGCAAAGTTGATAAAAACTGACATCACATTCATAACATTCTTTAACATATTGTCGCAAAGTTGATAAAAACTGACATCACATTCATAACATTCTTTGCTCTCTTTTGCAACAATTATGTTAAAAAATGTTTGTTTAAAGTGTTACTATGTAATATTTGAAGTACCATCCAATAAATAGTCTTTTTATGGAAGATTCCATTTAAAATAAACAAGTCTTAAATCCAGTATATTGTGTGCACAGCATGACTATATATCAGAAAACATACAAAAAAAACCACAAGCATATAGAAAGTTAGTGAATTATTTTTTTTTATGTTTGTCACACTACATTAGATGATTTATATACCTTAAAAAAAACAATTTCAATAGCTGTCAAAAAAACCTCTTTCCTTCTAGCTGTTATAGTTTCTGAGGAGCATGCAACTATACATGTGATGTTTAGACATTTTTCACTGTTTTAGCCAAAAAATTTGAGTGTCATATCTCTGTACAAAAATGTTTTCAGGGCAAATACTTTTAGTGTGTTTATGTTTGTATGACTAACATATAGTATATTTTTTTCCCCAAAATTGGAGATGGTCCACTGACACCCCCTGCCTGAATTGAAATGGAAAGGGTCTACCAATAAACTTAAGTAAAGTTTTTAAAGTTTTTAGGTTTAGTTCTTGATCAGAAATTAACATGGAACCCTCATGTAGAATATTATATATTATAACAAAGCTATCTCGTGTTCTCTATCTTTTAAGAAGACATGTTGAAGTTGACCTTACAGTTTAATTGTATGGCGCAATGAAAATAATTTAAGCAACATATTGCTGTTTTGAAAAATAGCTATAAGAATAATGAGAAAAGTCACATTGGCTAGCTCATCGTAAACCGTTACTTATAAAATTTAAAACTAGATGTAGTCCTAGTAATACTATAGGTATCAAATTGTTTATTAAAGTTCCTCTACGAGTAAAGAAACTATCAATCAAAGACTTAAAACTAATATAGACTGGTATATTTAAAACCTAATGTATAATGTACAAGAATTTCTATAAATGACTGTACATGGTATTGTGATATAATGCTAAAAACTTAATTTACATTATGCAATTTTAGTTTTTTAATTTGATATAACTTTCTTTTTTTAATTTTAACCCGTTTTAAATGTAAGGCCTATTGTTTTCAATTGAAACGTTGACTATGTAATACCGTACGTTAACATGACACTGTCAATTACTTTAAGAATTAAATTAATAAAATCTCTATCCCATAACCTAGTTTTACCTACTGGGTGACAAGATACAGAGGTTTATTCAGGGGAAGGCATGATCATGAGTAGAAGATGAAGAGGACAGAGAGGAAAAAACACTATGATGGTGAGAACGGTGAAGGATTGAAATGAATTGGCGAGGGATGAAGTTGAGGTGACAGGAGCGAGGGAGTTTAGAAAAAAAGTTTGATTGGGTCGGAACATTGAGAAGAGGTAGGTTAAGCAAATCCTTGCCACAGGGCTGAGGCCCAATTGAAAGAAGAAAAAATTAAAACCTACCGTACAAATACAGGTACCTACTCGGGACTCCTGAAATTACGCCGCCTCCACCTTCGAAGGTGCTATGAACAAAATACTATATATCTGGTTTTTAAACTTATTGTATAAATTCAAAAAACAAAACAAATAACTTACTCATCTTGGATTAAGATACTCCAGAAATAATGTACAGAGCGGCATATACTCTTGCCAAACATTTCAAATATCTTTAATCACAAGTACAAACAAAGTGCTTCATGCGGTTACGGCATTATTCTCAACACTACTTTCGAACACCAAAATCTAAATAAATCCCAAAGTAAAAATTTAATATTTCACAGGTAGTCGTCACTCGCGATTGCAAATGCAAGGCGCAAATGTTTTTGTCCTTTCAATCATACCAATCATTTGTTCGCGAACTTCCCGTTTAAAATTAATTAAAAGTACAGTAACATATGTCCGCTTTCCGTTTATTGCTGACAACACTAATATCACTGACAGATCGCCAGTGTTTGTGAATAATAAGGACCCAGTGTCAGTAATCAGTGAAATATCGGAATGTTAAATCAGTAAACTCTGCAACGTGCGTTGCCTAGCAACTACATCTCTGGCATATGTGTGATATAATTCTTATGATAATCAATCATGCTTATTTTTTTCATTGTAAAAAATGTATTTACCTTAAAAATAAAGTTGGTATTTTTTTGGATATTGATGCATTTAGCACGACTTACGACTGATGTCATATTCTTCGTTTTTTCACGACGCAGCTTAAACACTTGCACTGAAGTGCCAATAAAACATAATTCATGCTTAATCAGCGGCGTCATTTCAGGTTTTTCTAGGGGGGTGGGGGGCAAGATTTTGTTTTCCGGCGACAGTGACCTTGTTGCATCTTTTTTATTAATTAAGCATGTATAAATTAGATGCTTTAATAATAAAACTTCAGTTTTATGTACTTAAGTTAGCATTATTTAAATTTAAAAATACAAAAAATATACTTATACAAATAAAATTCTAAATCCTGGGAGGGGGGGGCATTTGCGCCTCCGTCCTCCTTGTGACCAAAATGACGCCCCTGCTTCTTTCATGTTTCTACTTTTTTCAAGACATATATTTAAGTCTTCTGTAGGTATTCATTATTTTTTAATACATAAGCAAGGTACGATTCAACCTCTAAACATTATTTTGTCTTTACAAGCTGCACGACGAATGCTTCAGTAACTATAAACAGACGTTAAATAAAGGTCCTTGTATCTAAAAAAAAAAAAAAAAAAAAAAGGCTCCTTGTTCTATTGCATAACTTCAACTTTTGTATTTCCGCCAAAAATATTGATTTACTGACAACACCGATGCTCTGAAGCGCCAGTAAATTTGGTAAGGCCCGGCTACAGCGACACGCAAGCACATACATATCACGAATACGCAAATGCAAGACACGTTGCCTGTTTTCTACAATGGGATGCAAGAGGGCAAGGATATACATCAGGAAATGCAAGGAGCTGGTCAACTCCGAACTCTCACGAATCCGTGCTTGTGTTTAGCCAATAGCAATCGAGCATTTCATATTTCGCCACCATTTTTGTTTACAAACCTTATACACGTTGAGTTTTTGTGGTTAACAATTAAAGTCGCCTTCGTGCACTGTATTTACAATTATTATTTGGGACTATAATACTACTGAACTCTATGAAGTACCATTTGAATAATAAAACATACGATTAAAAAAAATTGCATTGTAAAATATCGTTTGTTAATTACTACGTTAAAAATATGCGGCTGTTAACATTTATATTTCCACAGAAGACACGTACAAAGCTTGCTATAACTTAATAATCATAACATGCTTATCTACAAATAAAAGTGAATCTAATTTTTACTAATGTACACGAGAAATAACTTTTTTTCGTTTCATAGGTTGCAAGTCTGTACATTTACGAATGTGTTTTAAAGCATTGTAGAATAGAAAATGTATTTCACTCCGTGTGCTCGTTTCATTTGAGTGTTACGTATCCGCTTTCTTATGCGTCTGTTTCACTGTAGAATGGGCCTAATCTCAGTAAACGGATGTAGCCTCGCACAGAGTATTATCATCAACCAACCATTAGTGACTATCAGTGCTGTCAGCAATATCGTAACTATAGCTGACATTACTGAAAAACATGGCCAGTGAAATCAGTAAATAACGGAAGGCTGTAAAAAGAATGCTAATCGGGCTGCACAGTAGAAACAATAGGCGTAATTTAGGGGTTGAATTGGTAGCTGTACCTCTGAACAGAACATTTTAGCACTCCTGTTTACAACAGTGTTTGCAAACATGCTGCAACCAGGCTGAGGGTGTTCGCACGTTTCTGGCAACCGAGGCATTTGGACGGCTACAAGGTTTGTTCACAGGATGTTTTCCTTTACCATTATTTTCGGTTTTATTTAGAATAAATCTGAAATCAAAACAAACTGTATTTATGCGCAATATGCACGAGGCTTAAGTTATTTTGAAAGAAAATGACGAAATATTAATTTTTAAAACATTGATGCAACATTCAGACTTCATATATGTATGTATATATATGTGTGTGTGTGTGTGCCAAATATTTTATACAAATGCTTATAAATACTTGATGAGTTCTATTGACTTATAATTGTGTGAAAGAAAGTACTGTGTTTTTATATTCTGGAATTGTTGCATCTATTCTCAGTATTGTATTATTATGTTAACAGATA
>PNEQ01125912.1:71527-105258 GCA_003012365.1 Medauroidea extradentata | reverse complement strand
CGTCGTCACCCCCCCCCCCTTGTGGGCACCCCTGGTATTTGTAACTGAACTGTGTAGATTAAAGCCACCGTAATTAGATAACAAATTCAATTTAACCACAACCCCCACCCTTAACTTAACAGCATATCTAGTTTCAGAATAAATTGCCTACCTCTGACTACAGCCACCCAACACCTATAAATAATGTGTAAAACGACTTAAAATTATGTTTTGCAACAATGTGTATTAAATTTTTCAAAATCTTTGGTAGGAACATACCACCACTTTTTTTTTTTTTCGCTGCAGGGGATATTGTGCTCCAAAATACTTGTGCAACAGCTATGTAACATCATCATAGTTTACACTATATTTCGTTATTGCCCAGTAAGTTTTATTAATTTCAGTTAATACCTTTTTAAATTTCGATTTATAAGGGTCGATATCTCCTGTACGAGTTACTGTATGACATTGTTCTTATGTAATGTTTTCTACCCCATTTTGGATAGAGAATCACCTCACGGCATTTGTGCCCTTTAAGACGGTAACGTGAACTCATTGAAGTGTGGATAATGTTGTTTACAGTGATTGTGATTGTCCAATGTAACTTGTGTATAGTGAGCACATGGAAGCACATGTACGCAGTATTGCCTATGCTCTCTTGGTAATCTATCACAATAGGTAAAGAGCTTCGCATGCATTTTTGACAACAACGATGTCTCCGAGAAAGTTGCAATTAGAGGACCATTATTGTTACAAAGCTCATACTTCTCAATAAAACATCTTCAAATGTTCCAATATCCCAACGGTACGGAAGTTGAATCCAATAAGTGGGTTGGCCACCCTTGTTATTTCAGTAACCGTTGAAGGTATCAACCAGCATTTGACGTGGGTTGGCAGACCCTAATGACATAAATCAACGTTTATAGTAAAATTGTTTATGTAATTTGGTTTCTGATATTTTGATAACATACATATGCAAAGGTTCATTACTCCCTAAACATAACAAACCTAGGTACCAAGTGCCCTGTACTATATTTTTAATAAGGAGCATACAGTATAGTGTCGACCGGGAAGAAAATATTATGAAAACCACTGTCGCCTAATGCACAGAAAGTAATAGTGCGCGGAGTAAAATCCAAAGTTTTAAAACGGACGTTCATCATTCTCGTGGTAGAATCTAGATAAATGTCGGGTCGCTGGGCGTAGGGCCGTCAAGACTATGAGCATGCGTGGTATATAGAAGCGGTAGACCTTTAACGACTCTCCAGGGGTGAATGTGTCAGTGGCGTGGCTGGCGTAGTGAACTAATCTGCGTCCAGGTTGGAGCTAATGAAGCAGGACTCGTGCCGTGATTAGCGCGCCCTCCCCTTACCTATCTTTACAGCCTTGGACGCTCTCTTGACGTCATGCCATGCTCTTCACCTACCTGAGAGGGGACCGCAGTGGTCAGACTACTCGCCTCCCACCAAGACGACCCGGGCTCGAGCCCTGACAGTGTCGGTCCCCGGATTGGGAATCGAGTCGCTATCTGAGGTATTTTCTAGGTGATATCCCGTTGTTCCTACCCCTTCATTCCTGCTCTTCGCCATTGTAGTTCCTCATTCCATGTCGAAATTTGGGGTACGAGATGCCTACGGGCACAGAGTAGTACATCTGTATTGGTGTACAATACCATAGATCTCGAGTATCATTGTCATACGTTAGGCCCTATTTGTTTTTATCTACTAGAGAACGCCACGCTATGTCCATTATAGGTGACAGAATATGCAAACATACTGCATTAATTTTATTTAAGGTAAAACACTGTCATTTAGTTTTACAGCCAATTCGCACACAGTACCATTACTGTGTAATCTAAAATAATAGTTTTGTTTTGGATACAATTCTTCCGTTAAAATATGAATAACATTTCAGTTTGGTTGTCGGTACCATCTGTATTGTTTCTATATCTTTCTGTTCTGTAGAAGGAGCAAAACTCACCTCTGTTTGCAGTCAATATGAATGATATAAGAGCAATCTAGAAAGTATGAGACGCGACTGTTGTCACTATTTTAAATCAAGTATGGAACCTGCAACAGTAATTTTCTTTTAGTGCAGTAGTTAAATTTCCTACTTACTATCTCAGATAAAAATTATCTTTCAGATATATTAATTCCTCATTTCAAAATCTTATTAAATTCTGATAAGCTTTATTCTAACCAATGTCTCCATATCGGTGACGGGTTATATGCAATTTGTGATGGTGTTTCGCAGAAGTACTTTTTAATTCAAATAGGAATAGAAGATTATGTAGTGTATTATGTAACAAAAATGAACGATATCTTACTGAGTTTCTTTTGCTTAATATTTTGACCCAATTATGTAGTCGTTGAACAAATATTTTATGCACTACAATCGTGACATGCATATTTAGGCACTTAAGCACTTATAGCATAAATATGTAACGCCGGTATCAGAGAGGTGGGGACTCTTCTGTGATAATTTCTCTGATCTCAAGAAATGTCTGCGCCAAAGTTTAAAACTAAAATTATTTTTTTTTGTTTGCCCGATGTTCCCGTACATTTCTTGGTCTATGACAGTGTCTGCGACAGACGTTTGTTCATATTGCATTTTGTAGTACCGAAAATGAGGTCTTACTAAAAGTTGTGGTGTTACGTAGTCTACCAAATAATATTATTCTATAATGTGGCGAATAAATATTTTAATGAATACTATGGTTTAAAACATTACATTTGAAACATTCAATTACACTTTAACATCGCGCCACAAAATGACATAATAACCAATTTTTGCCATAGGACAAAGTTACTCATCGGAGATAAAATAACACTTATTTGCAGTATATGACAAATATAAAAACATTTTATTTGTATTTTAAGTAGATAACGTTAATGCTATGCAATATTATAAGGTTTCTGTCTTTACATGAGGAGATGAATATCTACTTTCTGCCTGGTAAAATGCGCTACAGACGGGAATCAATATTCACTGATTAGGAGCGATTTCTTTTATAGAGTTTGTGATGAATGACATTCGACATTTTAAACAAGTTGACGCTGCTGATAATCGGTGGACGTGCATTGATTACGATTCAGAGTAAAGTAACTAATTGTGGTTATAGAAATCGGCAGATCGACCAACACGTTCTCTAGGGAACGAACAGGAGGAAATATACAAGCTACTACTTTGTAATGAACAAAGGATATGACAACACAGCGAGTAATTCCACAAAGACAACATACAGGTTGCCCAGAAACATCCCATAATAAGCACATCACGTGGGCTACATTGGAGACGGAAATTTAGTGGCATAATATTGTACAATGACATTTCACATGCACAATGTGGCAATAGAGCACTGTTCGAAGTCCCCTCTTGCGCGCCACAGATATCTTTCTTGTCTTACTTCTACTGTTCTGACCTGCATGTTAGGTTTGTGCGTGAAGATTTAAATCCTGAGCAGTCCAAACATTACTTGATGTATGTGGACGTGAAGCGCAAAAGGGGACTTTGTCCATGCGGTGATGTCCCAATTTGCACGTAACATTTTGTCGTACAACATTTTACCCTTAACATTTTCATCCTCAATTTAGCCTAGGATTGGCGCGGTGTGCTGTTTATGCTGTAGTTTCCGGACGTACTGTATAGCGCCCTGTTAGCTGCTACGGCGTAGGCGACAACAGGGGTGAAGGGAAGTGAGCATTTGGTCAGCCCTTAACATCGTGGTCTTTAGCGCTGGTGAGTGGTGACATGAGGTGAGTATGGAGCAGCGCCGGAATGAAAGGGCGGGAGGAAACGGGAGCTCCCCGAGAAAACCCGCCGACCAGCGGCATCGTCCGGACGATTCCCGCATGTGAAAATCCTGAGTCTGAACCCGCTGGGAATAGGTGACAACAGAGCAGAGCAATCATACACAGAGAAAAAGTTCAAAGTCAACAACATAGTTCATAAGCGATATTCTCCAGGTTCCTTGAAGCCATATTACATTACTATGACTGACTGGCCATGTAATTCACTTTGTCAAAAGGTTTTGTTATGAGAGTTGTTACACGCCCCGGCATCAGCGTGGAAAGGTCTTGAACGTGATCCCAAGGACATGAGATATGATCTTTGAAGGAACTGTGCAATGGGTGTGTCGTTTGTTGTTTTTTCTGTTTGTGTCCGACATCTTTGTGTTTTGTTTAGTCTCATCGTTGTGTCGTTTGCTGTTTTTCTGTTTGTGTTTTTGTTTCGTCTCATCGTTGTGTCGCATGTCAACTTAGCTCTTTTTATATTTTTGTTTTTCTGTTTGTTCCTTGTTTTATCTGACCAGATTCCAGTTTTGAAATTTCATGTTGTGTATGTGTCCTGATGACTAAAGCATACTCTGCTTATTTATGTTTTCTTGTCTTATTTTTAGTTTTCTTTTGACAGTCATTTATTTCGCAATGGAGTATGTCCAAGTAAATAAATCCAGTCAAGTACATGAGAGTTGAAGGATGTCAGTTTGATCACAATTACATAATAACTGGAAATATGTAGTTCGCTACCTAAATCTAGCAAAACGTTTAAATCGCAGGCAGTCAGACTTTATTGTTCGACTGAAAATATAAAATCTGGTATGTGGAGCGTTCACAGTATACGTAAAAAAAAAAAAAAAAACTGAAAATCACCGAGCGGTAACTCGCGGTAACGTAGCGAATTTCTTCCTTTCTTCATGCACTACACCTGCTGTCCTATCACCGCTATAAATATAGGATGAACAATATTGCACTGATAACAAACACAACGGTTTCAATGTTGGAACATGATTCTAGTCTCTTCATTTATTTGTGACTTGTCAGTGTATCAGACCACAAGTCGATGCAAGAGTCTAAAGTACGGAAACGTTTGTACTCATAACCTTTTACAGAAAGAAAATATAACTTTATTGCTTCAGCGTACTTTCAAAAATATAGAATGTTAATCACAGGTTAAGAAGCATTTATAACGTAACGTGATGAAGAAGGGCTTTTACACACACTTTTAGCCACAGCAAAAGTTCGGTTACCAACGGATATTTTGTTACAGATGACCAAGTATAATCAGTCAAATATTTATACTAGAGACGAAATCTAAACTTTTGGGGTGACATCTTGCTTGCAAGGCATTATGTATATCTTCGATAGTTTATGAGCCTTATTCCTAGTTTTATCAAGGAGTGGCACATTAGATTACTTAACATTTAACTCTAAACTGGAATCTGTGAAATTTTCACTGTGCCGATAAGTTGTAGGATGTTTCACTGAGGGATATGTTTTTAATATGTTGACTGATAAATAAATGAGAAAACAACAGATTGGGGTAACAGATTGAATAAATACGTGTATTTTGATTTAATCAGTACAAATTCTGAAATTTAATTCGTAATTTAAAAACTTCATTTTAATTAGTGGTAATATTGTCGTATCAATAATTTCCTATTATCTAAGTCTACACGTAATGACTAGCTTACCAACTTTTCAAGGCATGCATGCTGTTGATATTTGTTTACTTGTTTTTAAGAGTAAATTATTTGATTTGATTTGTTACACTTAACTGTGCAGTCATATTCACAGTAGACTTTTATAGTAATAAATATGCTTGTTGTTTGTTTGTTGTGGACAGTTAAGATTTAGATATGATCAGTTTCATTCTGCTGTTCTCTATTAAATTACACTTCTTTGAACAATCGTCACTGTACTTTAAGCAGTGTGTTTATTTATACAATATGTGTACAAAGGTAACACAAACATAACTAGTTAATCAAAACAAATATGTACATTCACGGTAAACTTTGCGTTGAGCTAGAGGGCCGCAGTTGGCGCAGTGTCTAGACAGAGGTACTCGCCTCTCACCAAAGCGATCAAGGTTCAATTCCCGGCGGGGTCGGTCCCCGCATTTTCGCAAGCGGGAATCGTGCCTGACGATGCCACTGGTCAACGGGTTTTCTCGTGGATCTCCCGTTTACCCCTCCCCTTCATTCCCGCGCTTCTCGATACATTATGTCACCACTCACATTGGGCTAGTGGATGGCCAAGTGCATGAGCTTGAGTAGCCTTGTCGTATTGAACGGTGCGGGGAAGGCAGGGAATTTAGTGCTGACTTGCTATAAGGGCCACCTGTATAGTAATACCCGCATTAAATTGGCTTACAAAAATGTCAAGTATTGCGAGAAATTAGCTATAGATTTCTTGTCTCGGCATTAGAAGGCAGACATTTTTGAGTGGGTGGATTTGGAACGGCTTGACGGAACTATTTTTGCTAGGAGTTCAACTTGATGACCGTAAAAATGGTATTTTCATGTAATTTTTGGATAGTAACACATAAGATATAATTCTTAAAAAAAAGGGGCGGACAGTTTAAACTAAAATCACATACCCGGGGAAATGAGTAGTATGGTTAACTTCGTTGGAATATATTCCTGTATAAGATAATCTGGCATACTCAAATAAAAATGTTGGTGCCATATGGTAAATTTGTTATTTCGTATCAGAAAATTTGCTCACGGCACTATACAAACTGGGTAAAAAGTGGAGTGCGAGTTATGTAAATTGTGTTAGTGAAGGCCATTTCTTCTCATTTGACAATATCCGGACATCATGCTGTTGTGATGTACAAAGAATGAAAACGAACATGCAGCTATTGTCATGTTCCTGGATACGATACATCCCAGTGGACATAACAACGTGAAAACCTGAAATTTAGCGGGGAAACAGAAGTCCGATGTCGGCGAGGTTAGCAATAATTCCGCATCTCAATCACAAGCTACAGAGGAATTTACTCAACTACTTCCATCACCTACCAGAGGTCCTGTACAGTTACCACTGCCACTTCGAGAGACGGAAATAACATCGTTCATCACACATTAAAAAAACAGCTTGTACTTTTACAAAAAGGTTTTTTGGAAACCAGTTTCCAAAAAAGTTTTTTGTAACACTACGAAAATATTTTGTGAAATTTACAAAAATCTTGTACATTTACAAATTTCTTTGTATATTTACAACAAAATTCTGTATATTTACAGCTAACATCTGGCTCATTTTACAATAATTGCTTGTAGTGTTACGAAATTTTTTTTTGGAAGCTAGTTTCCAAATTTTTTTTTTGTGAAAGTACGAAATGTTTTGTAAAATGTGAAAGGTCTCCTAGGTTTATTTTGTTTCAATTCGAAAAAACTGCTCATTAGCATTATTTTACTAGTTCCCAAAAATATTTACGACATTTGAAACCACTTTAAAAATGTTTCTGACATCTTACTTTTATTATCTGACTGATAATGTTCTGATATTACGTTACAAGAATTACCTTGTAAATGTAAATTTTTTTTTTACTGTGCAGGCCGAAGCCTCGTTCCTTAAGGGTGCAGCTCATCTATTACGAGTGCTACAGTCTCAACACAATAGTAGCTGCCGAAGTAGTTAACTAACATCGACATTCCTCATACAGCAACAGCATCTGGCTCTCAACAATGCGTGGCCTCAATGAATGAGGAAGGTGAGTCTAGGCATATTGTATCTGACAGTTCGAACATGCAATCTGAACATGAAGACTGTCTGTCGTCCACGGGTTTCCTAATGGCTTCATTGATTTCTGCAGAGTTGCGAGACAAACATAAAGTGAATAGTGCTCTATCAAATGAATTACCGCCCCTATACTTCAACATTGTGTATACAGTCCTGTTTTAAAACATCACCAAGCATTGAAATGGGCCTTAAAATTCAGTCAGATGAGATTAACGAACAATACTAGTATTTATTAATAGCAATATGTAAATAATTGATTCGGTGTGAAAGTACTGTAGCCTCATTAATAGTTTGTCACTACGTCGCCTTAGAAACTCAGTCTGTAACGTCTCATAGTTATGTCCGTGGCAATTAGTATTCCTGTTTTTTTTTTCAGAATATTGCAATCTATGCTATACTTGAATTCAATAATTACAATGTTGCTGTCAAGGGTTCAAATAATCGTGCGACAGATATCGTAACATGTCCTGGATTTGAACTGATTGACTTACATCAATCAATTACATCAATGATTAATTATTTCGGGAGTTCTTCGGTATCCAGATTTTAGAACACATGCCACCTTAAAAACCAGAGATATATATTATGTGTTATGTGTAAGCTCCTTGAGGCCGTAGCTGCCAATCAAATATCACTGAGTTTTTACGGTGAATAAATTGCCGTATTTATACAGCGATAGTAGCAAAATGGTACTTGACGGACATTTTTATTGTGTTTTGTCAGAACGAGATAATTCTATGTGTACAGCAACGCATTGCAAGCATTAAAAATATTTACTTATGCAAACACACTTACGAGACACTGCGGAAATCTTAAATGTCCCCGTTCGGCATTTTACGTACCATGGCCCAACGTTAGTCTGAACTAGACGGATTTTATACATCATCTGTTCAAATATTTCACGTAAGAAAATATGTGTTACCTACCTCATTTACAGATCATTGAGTTGTATTCTTCAAGCATGAGACTTTCCGCGATTTATACACTGGAATTATTGGACGCGGTTTTTAGAAATTAAACACTTGCTTTGTGGTATTAAGATGCGTTTCAACAAGTTTAATCATGGAAAAATCACTGAAAATATGTGGATATTGAAAGTTTCCCGCTTAGAGTGTTGGGCGTTGCTGTTGGCCAGCGGGTTTTATCGTGATATTAACGTTTTCCTTGTCGATTTTTTTTTTGTCATTTCTCCATCAAACGACTTAATTTTTCATCATTAGAGACCTGAAAAATTTGCGTTGTTATTTACTGACAGACTAGATATCACTGTTTTGTGTATGACAGAGTAGGATATGTCACTACAAATGGCCATGGTATGTCATTTGTGTATGTACCCTCTATGTCCTCCTTCCATGCCCTGGTGAACTAAATAAAATTTTTGCTATTACTTGCACCTAGCACTGTCCAGTGTACTTATATAGAAGCGCCATTGAATTTGATACATTCTCCCTATATGAAGTTTCGTTGCTTGATGCAGCTCGGGATATATACCGCATTTCGTCTAAGGCAGTGGGTCCAGAAAAACTACCGATAATATTTATTTTAAAATTTTGACATTTTCTATAGAGCCTAATACAGATATCTTCAAATACTCGCTGAGGATGGGGGATTTCCCAAGTCAGTGGAAATATGCCAATGTAAGACCTCTTGCAATAGTAAAATCTCCTAGTAGTCCTAATAATTACAGGCCCACGGCAGCTAAAACTTTAGACTATAGTGCACAGTCTACTATACAGATATAAAAATAACAATAACTTACTGCCATCTTTTCAATGGGGTTTTCGAACATATCATTGCACTGCCTTAGCGATGACACATATTACTGACGATACATGGAAGGATGGACACTAAAAAACCGAACAGATTTAACTCAACTGATTTAAACAGAGGGTTTAATATGGTGAATCATAACTTACTCCTAAGCAAACTCTAATCTTGCATTCGTTGTAGTACAGTGGTTTCCTTTCAGTCCTACATATCTGACCGTATACAGTATATAAAAGTAAACAATACAACTTCTATCTGATGCATTGTGGGCTGGCTTTACTTTCGTGGACTTCGTTCAACCTTTGTTCATATTTTCAAAATGATGGCCATTTTTATATTTGATGAGTGTGATTCAGTTAGAGCAAAACACACAAAAGCCAAGACAATTTAGTGTTTACAGTAGCCGAATTAAGAATGAAGAAACTCGGAAAAATATTTTAGGTAAGTTATTTGTAGCAAAAATTGGTAAAATGACCACCATTTAAATAACATATGACCAGCATTGAAAAAATAACATAACATACAGTAAATTTACTAATATCTCTACGTGCACCGATTTTGATACGATTATTAAAGTCATTAACCAAATATGTCATGAACCGTATAATGTTTGATGGCAGCCACTTAAGTAAATGTGACAAAGGCATGAACAAATTACATAAGAGTCAATTTATTTTACTATGAAATATATGTTTACCGAGTTTGATGGAAAAAAATTATATTAAACATTTAGGCAATTCGTGTAACAGCAAAATGTTCCAATCGTAGAATTTTTTTAATAGTATAAACGTAGAATCAACAAAACATTTAAGTAGAGATTTGGGCACTGGTGGGGGGTGACATGATTTTAGTACGGAACAGTGCTGGAATGAGGGTGCAGGGGAGCGGAAGATATCCGAGTTAGCCCACCGTGCAGTGGCATCGTCCGGCACGATTCTTACATTCGAAATACGGAGTCCGACCCTGCCGGGAATCAAGTGAATTGGTGGTAGGCGAGTGCTCTAACCACTGCGCCAACATAGGACCCGACAAAACATCCAAGACTAGGCATCTTACTATGCACTACATGTGTACTCAGTTGATGATATTCAGAAAATTCCTCCTCAGATATCTCGTATGACCAAAGAGAGGTCAAATGGCTGACATTTTCCAAAATTCGAACAAGTCATACCATAATATAAAACTCGCTTTTCTAAGCAATATATGTCTGTCATGTGTAGTAAAATTATGAAAAAAAAAAAAAATGGTGCTTCAAGTGTGTCGTGTGAAAACCATAAAGTTAATTAGTTTATTTATTTATACACGAGCAAAATTCAGCTCCAAGGCCGGTTTACAATTTGCCGTGTCTAACATATTCTTATACAGTAATCTTCACTGCCAAGTAAAAAAAAAGAAGAAAAATTACAATAGATAACATAATACAATAAGTAAAACAATACAATAAGTAAAACAGTACTGTAAATAAAACAATACAACAAGTGAAATATTACTATAGGCAATTCGGTACATAATACAATACAATAAACAAATAATATACAATCAAATACAGTACAATTCAGTGAAGGAAACATCGTTAAATTTTGAAGGAATCATACTATAAGTAGCACATGCAGTATTCAATGAAAATAGTGTAGGGAATGTACTGTAAGCAAAATATCATTGATTTTTACTGATCGTTTGTTCTAATAGTAACATATATTTGTATTTTTCCCTGTAGTTCTTAACTGAAATGTATTTGTTTTAACTATTCTGATAACATCTTCTAGAGATGACTAGCTTTGTATGTGAACGACCGTTTGTAGAGTGCGCTTCTGTGTCGGGGTATCTGAGCGTTTGATCTATGTATAGTATTGCATGAATGGACTGAATTATATTGTACAATTTTGGAGGATAAGCACTGGGGCGTGCCACTTACAATAATTGACTTTAGCTGAGTTGAAAAGTGTAAGAGTCTTCTATTTTCCATGTTTAACCAGCCCGATTTTGACAATGTCTGTGTAATGTGGTCTCTTCTTTTTAAATTGTAGGCGAATCTAAGGCAAGCATTTTGTAGTTTTTGTATTCTGTACTGTAGTGTGTTTTCTAAGGTGTTACATAGTCCTGCGCAGTAGTTGAATGGTGACCAAACAAGGGTGTCGCATAGCTTAAGTTTGAGTTCTTGCGGGAGAATACGTTTGAATTTGTAAAGGTGCTTGAATTTGTAATACCACTCTGAATGTATAACGCAAAATGTTTTTTCCAGGTTAACAGCGGGTCTAATGTTACTCCGAGGTTAGGATGAAAGTCGCAACGAGGGACTAGGCTACCGTTGATTGTTATTTACATGAGGTTATTATGTTTATTAAATTTGTTCAACCTCTTGTTGGTACCCATGACCATGAATTTGCATTTGTCTGCATTTAATTTTAGTCTATTTTTAGTACACCATTTGTGCAGTCTATCTAGGTCATCATTTATTTTTTCAACAGCGTTTTCAATTCCATGCAAATCTGTTTCCAGATATAATTGTGTATCGTCAGCAAACTGGGTGCACGAAACATATTTAAGTTGTTTGAGGAGCTCCGACACGTATATAGAGAAAAGTATTGGTGCTAGTATACTTCCTTGAGGGACACTGGTGTACGCGTATCTGTCCTTGCTTTTATTGACTCCAGTTGTTGATTCTAGGTGAACCTGCTATATACGGTTACTTAGGTAGTCACTGAACCTATTTAATGCTTTTTGGGAGACGTTAATATCCGTGAGCCTTTCAAGCAATATATCATGATCGACGGTATCAAACGCTTTGGAAAAGTCTAGAAAAATTAACAATACTACTTTAGAATTATTCATTGCTTTTAACACATAATCGGTTACATCGGTTAGGGACATGTGCGTGCTGTGGCTTTTGCGGAATCCGGATTGTTTGTTGTACAGGATGTTACACGTTTCTGTACATTCACACAGTTGTTTGTTTACCACTTTATCTGCCATTGTGAAAATATGAACACGGAAAGAGTCATTCACTTATCGATGTAGCATTTGTATACCAAGTGTCATGAAACAAAAAATATTGTCCACGGGTTCAAAAAACTTTTAAGGGACTCACAGAGTGGGAACGAGAGAGAGAGTGAGAGATACAAAAATATGATACCTTAGGCTTCCTTTTTAATTCGGAAAGCAGGCTAGAAATATTTTCGCAAGTTTGTCTGCTAATTAATTCGCCAAGTGGTTGGATTACCGTTAAATTTAACTATAAAAACAGCGAATCGCCAAAAATGTGTGATGCACGTTTATAAAGCTGAAAATAATTCATTCCCAGTAGTTTATGTATATTTTGGTTTGCCGAGTCTATTCTTCATAATCGGCGAAAGTAATACTTAGCGAGTAGTCAAATATTTAAAAATGAAAACCATATCATATCGTTTACTAGTGTTCACAGAAAGTTGTTCCCTTTACTCAGTAAAATAAAGTGTAAAAAAACCAAGTATTAAGTTGAAAGAAATGACGAAATATAAGTTCGCCGACAGTTGGAAACTGAAAGCACGATATTGCTGGGTAGGATATTTGAAAAAGAAACGTGAAACGAATGACGACCAACCTAGAATATCCACAGACACGGGAACAGAGAGAAGAAATTACATCAAAGCAAGGGAAATATAAAACTTTTTTTTAGAGACGCAGGATAACTACTAAACGAAGCCAACTAGAGAACACAAAGACCTGGAATATATTAATGCGTACCACCAGTAAACCCACAAATTACCACTGTGTCCAGTCAAACAAGACTTAGCATTACCTTTCCGCTCTGATGACGGAATCACAATAGCACGACTAACGCGACGCGAAGGGTGCGATACAACACTAAAAATCCTTGATATTGCAAATACATAAGTTCGTCTGCTTTACGACAAAAAACTAAAAGAATATTAACTCTTTTACGACAGCCATAGATTATAACAGTACTAACATTTTTTTTTTAGTTTATTAGTAACATATCTTAAATATCTTTGGCTCTCCCAAATGTGAACATAGTCACTATTACACTTTCTTTATTAAGGCTATGATGTGCTCATAGTAAGAAACAAAAATATCTCATTAAATAAATTAATTAAATTTACTACAAACTCACAAGTTTCACAAACTTTTCGCCACAAAATTAATTAATTTTTACAGCTTTCTGGCGTTTGCAACGCGAATAAAATAAAAATACATTCAATTGTGAAATCGCAGCGCATGCGCCATTCTGTCACGCTGTAGTAACAGAAGCCTGGACGCTGATTGGCTAAGCAGTTTTGACATTCGCGCCGCGTCTGTCGCGCTGCTGTGAATCCAGCACGAGGCGTAGCGAGCATGCACGAGGATCGAGGAAGGAAGAAGGGGAGGGGTTTAGGTGATGGAAGGAGAAGAGGGGTGGTAGGTCTCGCCGCTGCCGGAATCAATTCCAGCGAGACTTTGTGTCTCTCCAGCTCCAGCAGGGATCATTGATTACCGCGCCTGCCTGGAGGAGCCAGGATTAAAAGTTTCGCTCGTCTTGTAGTTTACCGAGCCCGTCTGCGCACTCTTGTTTCTTCGTCGCTGAAGAACACCACAACTCCTCCATCACAGCCAACACTTATATTAAGTCTTCGACGTGTCAAATACAAGTATCTTACGAGGATAGTACGGAAAACTTACGTGGATAGTACGGAAAACTTACGAGGGATACGGAAAGGTAAGATGTCGAGCGAACGACTGGAATACGCAAACGTCGATAAAATCTAAACTAGTCATCGTAATTCGATGATATATTTTTGTCGAGTAGAAATTCTATTAGCAGACGTTTATATATATATACTCACACACGTGATATTTCTTAAATAGGAGGAAAAATTCGTATGCGTGTTCATCACGAAAAACTATGACCAAAACTTGATTGTCCCTTTTCACCTAAACGCAATGTTAAGAAAGTAATGGGCCTCTGAACATTGAATTTTAAAACAGTATTTTCCCAAAATATTGGAAAATAATTGACATAAAAATACCATATTTTCAGCATTGCTTAATGTTATTGGAATCTGCAAACCAACAGCAAATGCTGGTTGATATATTAGACCCTGATAAAAAGAGCAGGGGTGGCTGCCCTCTGATTGCGTACAATTTTTTACCGTCAGGATATTCGAACATATTAAGACGGTTTATTGCGTATTGTTACTTGTCTAACAAAAATGTCCGTATGTGGCAACAGTCTAGGACTCATCGTTTTATTTCAAATCACAAACGAAGCTACAGCGATAGAGTTTCAGAAACAAATGATCAATTATGGTATCGTGAGTTAGAAACATGTTGGTAACGTTGCATGTGTAATACCACTCTCTGGAACCTTGTCCTGTTGACAAACGCAACCATCATGTCTTGGGTGTGAAACCAGTTGCCTGTCTGCAAGGGTTTTAACACATTCTGTAAGACATTCAACATTGTTTAACTACTCTTAAAAACTATGGTACTCTGGATTACTACTCTTAAAAATAATTATGTTTTTGATGTTTATACGATTTTTATTTTTTTGTCAAATAGTTAACCCCTGACTCATTCCTAAATGTTAATAAAATCAAGAAAAGTGTACCGTATGATATCAGTCTCCACTACGTTTGAATCGAACATTATACTATCAAAAGTGCTGCCTGTCGTAATTGTTTACCAAATTGTGGTCGATTTTGTGTCAATTCAACGTGGCAGATCAATGCCAGAATGCACTGTACCGCCGCACATAGCAGAAGTTCTTGATGTTCGTTAGGAAATAATACTGCGTGTCCTATGCACTTGCAATAAGAGGACCTTTATTGTTATGCATGTCATGCTCGCCAATTATTCGTCTTCAAGTACCTCCATATCCATGAAGCGCAAAACTTTTAAGACATACAAGGGTGGTCACCCCTGAGATTTTCATAATGGCGGAAGGCTTGAACGAGCATTTGCTATGGGATTACAGATCTTCATATCATGATACACTGTTCTGGGTTCTGTCGTCTTATCTCACATAGTTTCCGATTTTTCCAGAAAACACTGTTTCTAAATTAAAATTTGAATTGCTTATTGGTCCCTCAATATTTGGTTTAGATACAAGGTGTTGTTTGTTTTCTGAATCATTTTTCATAAGTTAAGTCTAATTTAGAAACATTCTGTGTATATATATATATATATGGTGTTCAGGGAGTAGACGTCAATAAAGAGTCTGGTGATATAGGGACCTAACACCAACCAAATTAACCTAACTTTTATAGTTCGTATCCTCTAGTTTACACAAGGCGAAAAATTATCAGTTGGTCACATAAATAATCACACGGCATTGGAAAAACTACCTCATAGTACGGCCATTTAATTAGTAAAAACCATTATTTTAAGTTAAGAAACTTTGATGCAGTAAATGAAAAACCCAGCGTAATGCAGAAAATTCACAGAATGGAATATCAGCCAAAGGTTGAAATCAGTATTTGAGTAAATTTGACATTGATATATTTCGTTTAGGTGCTTTTCATAGTTTAAAAAATGGTTGCCGTTTTCACAGTTTTTGATCAAGCTATATATCTAAGGAACAATACTTTATAATTTCATTAAACTTGGCTTACAGATACTACATACAGAGCTAACTTATCTTTTTCTACTTCGTTCATTCTGTGTTTATATTTTCATAATAACGGTCATTTGTTTATTTTTAGTATAGAATCAAACATCTTAGGAAGAATTTTTCATTATTTAATCAGACTTTGTACAAATATAATACATGCAAAGCTAACTTGAATCCTGTGTTCATATTTTCAAATAACGGTCACTTTATAATTTTAAAATAGTATATTATATCCTTTTATCACAATTTCATCAAACAAGGTACACAAATACTACACAAAAGCTGAGTTTACTTGTGTGTATTTAATTCCTACTGTGTTTAAAATTTATAAATAGCTGCCATTTTTTATTATTAACATAGTATGATATATCTTAGGAAACATTTTTCAGAATGTCATCAACCTTGACACTCCTATACTACACATAAAGCTTACTTGACTTTTGTCTATTTCTTCCATTCTGTGATCACATGTTTAAAATGGTGGCAGTCTTTTTATTTATAGCATAGCATCACATACCTTAGGATATATTTTTAATTTCACCAAACTTGGTACACACGTATTACATACAAAGCTGTCTTTACTTTTGTGTATTTCATTTATCCTTCGTGTAGATTTTTAAATGGCGGCCGTTTATATACTTTTAGGATATTACTGCATATCTTAGGACATATTTTTCATAATTTCATCGAACTTGGTACGTACACACTTTTTATGGTGCTAACTTGTCTTCCGTGCATTTCGTTTTAACTTCTGTTAAAGTTTTAAAATTGCGGACATTGTGATATGTTTTGTATATAAGTACATATATTAGGAAGTAATTTCAGAATTTTATCAAACCTAGTACACGTATACTACATACAAAGTTGACTCTACTTTTGTGTATTTCATTCATCTTGTGATTTTATTTTCAAAATAGCGGCCACACACGCACACACACACATAGCATTGTATTAGATACTTTAACAAATATTTTCAGAATTTTATAAAAAAACTTGTTACATATATACTACACACAAACCTTAGTGCTACTTGTCTCATGTGTATTTTGTTCATCTTAATTCCATGCTTTCTAAATGGCGGACTTTTTGTATTTTTAGTATGGTGTTACATACACTTAGGAAGTATTTAGAATTTTGTCAAACTTGTTAAACATATACTACATACAAAGTTGATTTCATTTTTGTGTATTTCGTTTATTCTGTGTTCATAATATCAAAGTGGCTGCAGATTTTATTTTTATCAGCATAGTATGAGATATCTTAAGAAATATTTTTCAGAACTTCAAATTAGGTTCACATGTAATACATACAACGGTGACTTGACTCTTGTGTATCTCGTTTATTCTGAGTGCATATTTTTAAAAATTGTTGCTATTGATATATTTTTAGCATAGTATTACACATCTTAGGAAATAATTTTCAGAATTTTATCAAACTTAGTACACATATACTACATTCAAAGCTGATTTTTGTTTTGTGTATTTTGTTCATCATGTATTCATATTGTAAAACGGCGGCAATCTTTACAATTTAGCATAACATCACATAACGGTAGCCATTTATATATATTTTGCATAATATGACATATGTGTAACTTTTTTTCAGTGATTTCATCTAACTTTGCACACATACAGAGTGTTGGAAAATAAGGAGCAGAAAATGAAACCACGCATGGGTCTGGGTTTGGGGAGCAAATTGAGTTAAGATACCTGTGGGCGCAAACCAACCGCGAAGCCACTGTGAGCATGTCTAATAACGAGGACACTTGGCAACGTCGCGCAATGGGCAGCATCGTATGCCGCGTCTACAGCCTTGTGTGTCTCGAGCAGGGCAGCCAACCTGTGGGTCTCGTAGCTCAGTGGGGTGCCGACCCTCCCGTAGCTTGGTTGAGCGGCCGACTTTGGTACATGGGGTTCTGGGTTCGATTCCCAGGTCGGGCTGGGTGTTCAATTTGTGTTCGTCCGTTCGAGTCATTTCAATTGTCAGAGTCAATAAAACTGTCACAACTAGGGATTTGTCTAAAAATGAAGTTGTAGAGGGGGGATGTTTGGCTCGTTGGCGATGTTGAGACCTCGCCTAAGGAGCCTAACATCAAAAAATAAAATAAAGTGGGCAAGGCGCTGGCACCGTTCAGACCGCTCCCTGCTTCTTCAGGTTCAAGTCCACTGTGACATGTTTTTTGTTCCCCTAATTTTATTTGTCTGTATTTGCATTGCTCATCAATCACGACATTGACATGGTCAATTTTGCGTTTCATTTATACATTTGAAAATTAAATAAGATTTTTAAAACTTAGCTTATAACGATCGTCTCGCTAAATTCTACTTTATCTTGTACATTCACTTTGTTCGTATTTTAAAGTAATTTGATTTAAATCGGGTTTCAAGTGGCTCGTTTCTTATCAAATTATTACATTTCTTATTACTTACGTCATTACAAAGAGCTGCCCTCGCCGTAACAGTTACGTGGTAATTCTCAGCACGCGGCCAAACTCGGCCACCGTCGGGTCTGGTGGTAGCTGAGGTGTCCCAGAAGCTTGCCTAGGGTGCGTAGCGAGATTCGTGGATGCCCGAGTTCGGCACCTTCGATGTAAACAAACGACTGGCGCTGCAGGTTGCAAGGCACATTCTGTGGGATTTACTTCAGAACCGATACACAGGAGACTTTTAGTTCGACTCCACAGTGTGGAAGCTTCACATTAGCCATGGCGGACCGTTTTCTAATGAAGAATGCGCCGACATGCATCTCATGTATGAACTGGCGAAGGGCAATTGTGAGGAATCTGGCCGGTTGTTCGTTCAACGTTATCCGATGCGTCGTGACCATATCCTTCGGTACTTCACGACGTTACATCGAAGTCTGAGGGAGACAGGCTGATTTATGGTAAGTTCATAACTACACTGAATTAAGTACTTATGTATTCTCACAGATAAAATGATACCTGTTTTGAGTGTACTTCTCCCAAAGCTGGTTCGGCTTTTACGTTTTGGAGGTTCCAAATGTTTGTCAAGGTTGAGCCTACATTATCCGCTCTTGAAAATCCAAATAGGTCTGAAAATAAACAAATGGTGAGCGAAAACAGTTTTTGCGGAATCAGTTTTGGGAAAGTACACACACAAAACAGGAACATTTGTTGTATGTATCTGTGCTGCTTCTGGCTTCACGGCCTTTGTTTACAAAATCGTGTTGGATAACAGGATTGACTAATAATGGATTATGACGTCTGTTTACATTGATATTTTAATGTTATTACAAGAAGCTTTAATTCGTTAAGCAACCTAAACTTTGTTTCTGAAAGGGTCTCCCGACCGTAAGCAGCAGGTTAACATCGTCTTTATTTTATCAATCACGTTGTTATTACGTATTGAAGGCCCCAGATCTCTCTGACATTCCCCTTTTTATGCACTTTCTGACGTAGAAAGATGAACTAGTTAAACACTAAATCTCTTTCTACAAACTTTTGACGTTTGCACCGGTCCCTGTTTTGAATACGTGTAATATGTGTTTTTTATTTACAAAAAAAAAAAAAACGTAACGTTGCGCTAAACTTAATCTTGGTTTCTTTGGACTCTAAGATTTAAACAATCATCTAAACGCACGTATTTTTTTCTTATTGACAGATTGGGAATCGTCAGCCGGGTCGAGGTCACCACGGTAACCTCAGGATACAGCATGACGCAGGCGTGCTACGACGGTGTCAAGATGATCCTCGCACCAGTGTCCGTATTGTTGCACGCCAAGAAAGTATCTCCAAATACTTGGTTCACGACATCGTTGAAGTAGATGGATTGCACCCATACCATAGGCAAAAAGTACAAAAACATATGCCAGATGATCCCGGCCATCAGATGGATTGTGCGCGCTGGGTACTGGACCACGTCGCTATTGAACCTGATTTTCCGTACATCTTGTTACAAACAGATAAGGCCACATTCAAACAAACTGGAATGTACAACCTCCACAACATCCATGACTGGGCGCATGAAATTCCACACCGTACCCTGACTCGAGGTCACCAGGAACGGATTTCAGTGAGCGTTTGAGTTGGGTTGGTTGGTGAGCATGAGATTAGACCATACACTTTGCCTGCTCGCTTAACGGGTCCAAACTACTTGATATTTCTACAATAAGTTCAACCGGAACTTTTAGAAAATGTACCCCTGAACATTGGGGCTCGAATTTGGTTTCAGCATGATGGTGCTCCAGCCCACTCCTTTCGCGCTGTTCAAGCCCATCTGAACGCTTTTTTTCCTGGGAAGTGGATGGGTAGAGGAGGGCCAAGGACGTGGCCGGCAAGGTCGCCTGATTTCACTAAGCCCGATTTATTTTACTGGGGTTGGATGAAAGACTTGATTTACGACGGTACATAGGTTACTTCTACCGAAGATCTTGTTGCAAGAATTGTAACTGCTGCCGGCGAAATAAGGAATCATCCCTAAATCGTTCGCAGGTCTTGTTATGATTTTGTCACAAGATGTCGCATGACTTTGCGCGACGATGTGCAAGGTGGGCACTATGAACACTTGTTGTAGGCCTAGGTGACAAGAAAACGTGACAGATGTTTTTTTTTGTTTTGTTGGTCCCTTGGAAGCATTTTGTAAACCTTTACTACAACTTATTTTAGTGTGTAATGGCAATATTTTTTTTTCAAAACATAAACTTTTACAAGCTACACTAGCCCAACACCCCTTTGAAAAAGGGGACGAAGGATCAGCGAAGAGTTCTACTTCGCCTAATTGCACAATTACACACGATACTGCTCATTGCGCGACGTTGCTACGTGTCCTCGTAGTTAGACATGCCTACAGGGACTTAACGGTTAGTTTGCGCCCACATCGTAACTCAATTTTCTCCCCAGACCCATACTCGTGCGTGGTTTCATTTTCTGCTCCTTATTTTCCGACATCCTATATACTACACAGCCTACAAATTTGACTTGACGTTTCTGTATGTAATTAATCACGTGTTCATATTTTTATAACAGCGACCATGTCGTATTATTTTTGCGTAATATGACATATTTTTAAAAATATTTTTCCGTCGTTCATTAATCTCAACAAACATATTTTAATTAGTTACTTAGTTCACTGAACTTTTGTTCAATTCGTACATCCTTTAGAAATATTTAGAAATCTGCGGACATTTTTTATCTTTATGATGCAAAGAAATCTCAAAAATTTTTTTCCTAATTTTAATCAGACTAGGTACGAGTAAATTGCTGTTTTTTGTATATTTCGTTTATCACTTGTCTTAATTAATATCATTATTTAACATTCCTTTATGTATGTAAACGAGTTTAACCTCCCTTAATGTCCTAAAGATTAATGTAAAATTATTGATTTAATATTGAATTGAGGCACAGGAAATATTTCACACCAGTAATAAGCGTAATGTAGTGTACGCTTCATGTATCATTAAATGTACACATATTATTACAGGCTGCACATCCCTTTGCATCCAAGCGATAACAGAATAGTTTTCGGAGGAAGCTAGGCTGACTAGCTGTATTTTTCTGTCAGCTTTCCACTGATATTGTTGTTGTTTACTTGTCATACACTAAGTTTTATTTGGGGTGGGAAATGTGGAAGAACATGCAAAACGACTGAACGTGTTCACTAATCGTCGTGGTTCATGCACTTGCATACGCAAGGATTAGTAATTCCTTGGCTTGGTAGAAGTTGGACGTACAGTTATCGTACTTATAGGAGAGGGCATCTGAGTTACTATGTGACATATTATTATTACAATGCTATCCACAGTACTTCTCTTAGCTGTAGTGTTGAAATAATACCACTGTACTCGCTCGCCTGTACCTAAGAGATTTATTGTGCAAGACATTATATCAGTTAATATTGTAAACAATCTTGGTAGGTTATAGCTGAGCTCAGACAAAGTATTAGTGGGTAGCTGAATATTTCTGTGAGGAGAACCCTACCTCAGGCTGTATCTCAAATAGCCCAGAGAGCACTCTCTCGCACCCTCTTGACGTCACAGAGTGTACTTTCTGCTGTTTCTAACTCGAGGGAGAGTGGGCAATAAAGAGCGAGCTAGAGAGTGTGACGATGCTCCCTCTCTGCAACCTCTTACCTTCTCTACGGGAAGACATCTATCTTTTCATTCAAAATCGAGAGAAACACGACGTTTCCGTGCACAGCGTAGTTTTTTTTAAGTGTCAGGGGATGGCTAGTTTTTTATGTACGTAAAAATAATTTTATAAGTGTATAGAAATACGTAAATTTCTTTCCTTTCCCCACGCAAAAATGCAGTTCTTCAAGGGTGCATCCGAGTGTGGATGTCTCAATTCGATTGAAGAGTGAATCAGAGTGGGCGAGAGTGAGAGTGTGGAGTGAGAGTGTACACACTCTTTATTAGAGACCCGGCCTTAGTTCCTCTTCTGTCTACTCTTGATATGATTGCGTTAAATGTATTAACTGGGTCACGTTATCGCATTTACTGGATCTACATACATTTACCATGTTATTATTGAACGCATACACGTAGTATTTAAAAAAAGCTAAAAAATATTTACACACGTGTTGAAAGGTTCGCTAAACGATAAGGACAGCGACGTTTATGTGTAATATTTAATGACAAAAATGAATCTCCTGAACAAAAATTGTTACATGCTAATCAGTATTGCATTAAATATAACGCACCTGTGCTCACAATAAAATTATAATACAACGTTACTGACAAACTCAACCTTAGGCTGGTAATTAAAAACGTTCTTATGAGAGTTTTGATGCAGCTTACGTCGTAACTGGGTCTCATCGGTATTACCAAACTTAAAATATTAAGCCAAAACCTTACGTAGGAATAACCGAGACCTTATTATTAGGGCTCAAAAATGACAGTAATTTATCCTTGGCTTAAACTAACTACGTATGCGCAGCTTAAAAGGCAGCTACAAACTTTACAACGTATTTCACAACTTGCTTTCTGAATCTCGTTTTAAATAAAAAGATAAATAAAAAACAGTTTAACCACACACAAAATAAAACTTTGTGCCAGTCAGAATGTTAAATAAACACCCACGAATGTTTTAAAAGCCTGAATCGCTTAAAAGAAAGAAACGTGCGGGAGTTTAAATATCTATATCTAATTGTATTCAGGATAAAGTTGTACTATTCTGACAGCAGATGCAACCAATGTAACGGTCCTAAATATTGAGAAAATTAAATAAAGCCCGTACTTGCATCTTCTTGTAGTATTTCAGAGTTGTACGATTGAAGATATAAAATAGTACCAAATGTACGTATTGTTGTTATAATGTAAATATGTATTACTAACATTTTACAACTATTTTTCAACATAATAAGCGCATTAATTATCAACATTATATTAATTAGACTTCTTCAAGTTCACGTTTATCGAAGAATGGCGTCATATAGGCCACATGGTTGCCAAAGTTCACGCAACACCGGCAGGTAGCAGTACATGTTTTCCTTCCATCAAGTTCATCTCTCGACGCGTACAGGAATATAAACAATACCACGTGGGTTATACAAATTAGTTTATACAACCACTTGTAGTGTTTGAGATACTGTAATTTGTATTGATATTAACTAAATATTTAAAAATAGTAAACATGACGATTCGAGGCTCAACGTAAGATAATAACTAACTCTATCAGAAGCAAGGGGTGCAGTATCATTGCTGACTGTCTAGCTCTAGTGTTACCATATTGAACGACGCCATATTGCAGCCCACAACATGTGATGTCCTATACAAACAATTGTTTGTTGAAAATAATGTTGTAACTCCCACACCTGCTACAGTACACAATTCCCTATCTTCTCCTGCAATATGACAGCATCACGGTCTAAGAGGAAGAAGTCTTGACACTGAGAATGTGACTCCTTATTTGTCGCCGATCGCTGGTAGTAATTTGGTGGAGCATTAGCCTTGTTTACATTTGGTGGCGTTACAATTTTTACAATTATTTGTATAAATTATGTTAATATTGTAAGCTGGTACTGTATATATATGTTTTGTATCCATTATTGCAATTGGTATGTGTGGAACTGTTTATATAAGTCGTCTCAAAAAATAATTTTATGTGCTATTGTTTTAGTAAACACATTCGAACAAAATGTATTCTTTCGTGCCCTACACAATTGCGTAATCGTTGCAATGTGAGTCTGCATGTAAAAGATTGAAAAACTAAATGTTATGGCTGAAACTGTGTTTCAATAAAGAATCGCTCATACATTATCTGGAGTATCAATTCTTTCTTCTATTATGCAGACAATTACGATAACAACTACACGCCTTAAGCTGTGAAAACTTGCTAAGCCGAAGATAAAACAAGACAAATCTTCCACTAAAAGACTATACTAGCGCTACGACAAAAAAAAAGAGTCACATTTCATTCTTCAGTGTCAAGACCTCTTCCTCTTAGACCGTGTTCATTAGAGACCAGAAAATTTCTCGTTTTCTTTTGGCCTCTAGCTAGAATTTCAGCAACTGTATGATCGTGCCACTTTCGCAGTTGGCCCGTGACTTATTTGACATTTCCTGGAAGTCCCTTAGCCAATAGTACAGAAGCAACTAAATGCAGGCCCATATCACTGCGTCATAGAGCAGCCAGTGAGCAGATAATGTCTGCTTGAACACACAGATGTTCTTGGAGGTTAGCCTACATGTCAGTGAACACGCGAATTTTTCCGGTCTTAAGTGATCAGCATTCAATTTGGTCATGTAACAAGAGAGCAGCGTAACTGTCTAGTTATTTTATAACGTCTTTGATTAAAAGCAACCCTAGAGATCACGGTCGTACAAGAACAGGTCTGGACACTCGCCTATCTACCAATGTACTTTGCTTGACCCCCTTGTTGTTTGGCAGCAGTTCACCAAGTTACCGAGAGTGTTGTGCATCTTTGGCGCTACAGTCAATGCGGTAGCGCTCAAACTCCGCCCACTTTTTTCCATTGTTTTCTTTATAAAGTAAATAGCGGTTGCTGAAGCCGTGATTTAGGATTATTAGGGAAGGAAGTATTTCAAACTGATAAAAATACGTTTTGATAAATTGTTTATCTTAGTTGGAGAGAAGTGGGCGGAGTTTTAGCCCGACCGCCCTGATTGCAGCGCCAAAGACGTACAGCTTTATCGGTAACTTGGTGAACTGCAGCCAAACAACAAGGGGGTCAAGCAAAATACATTGGCATATAGGGGAGTGTCCATACGTGTTCTTCTACGACCGTAGTTTATTTATTAATTGTATATTTGACACAATTTAGCTGTTTAACCATTGTTATTGTACCAGTTCTTAAGTCGTTCATGAAAGTAAACAAAGGCATAAGGAAAGAGACATTAGTTTAAACAACTGCTTATATTTAAAGAAATACTGTGATTTATGTATAGCACATTAACATATTTTACGAAAGATGAATGTAATGTTACTTGCATGTAAGTTTCCTAAGAGATTATACAATTGTCAGTCTAACCAAACTTGTATGACACCAACGCCATGACAATCCAAAGAGTAAACGAGTACGACAAAAAACACGTTTTGTCGCTTATCTTACTGCTTATGTTGTTTTGATTGTTCCTGCACTATGCGTGGCTGTAGTTACTGAAAAGCGAAAAACTATGAAAATTAACCGCGCAACGAATAGGCAGTGTCACCAGGACAATCTCCGTGTTTCGTAATGTATTAGTGATAAAATACTGAGGGACGAAATGGAATCGTGCTCGGCATCGAGCGGAATACAGTTATAAAGTAAGTACAGTTCACCTCATTATTTTGTTTTATAAACTTGTGAAACATGACATTCTGTACTGGTTTTAGGGACATCTATATTTATTCAAAAAGTGTATTTTGTGTGTATTGATTAACAACCTATTGGCTTAAGCGTGTTTATGGCAAAAATATTATTTTAATCCTATTTCACACTCTCTAGTTTAGCAATTTGTAGTAAAACTAGCTTCCCCGACAAACGTTGTTTTGTCACATAAATAACTTATTGTAAGTATGTAAGGATATGGTATATAGGTGGAAGAGGTCTAATAATAATTAAATTAATAAATAATAATAATAATAATAGAGCAGCGACACCTGGTGGGGATAGACTGGTATCAGCTCGTGTGGATAACTGATCAATTATCACTTACACAGTTATCGTCCGTTGTAAAATTATTAAATTAAAAATATTTACTAAACAATAGCACTTAGGAGTATAAAAACAGTTAAAAACCTATTCGCAGACCTACCGAATGTATATACAAAATTTCATTGAAATCGGTTAAGCCGTTTCGAAGGAGTATGGAAACAAACACTGTGACACGAGAATTTTATATATTAGAAGATTATGTTGCCAAACTAAGGTTTCGTGTATTTTGACATAACATTTTCTATAATCATGAATATTATATCTTAATAAAGGTGTAATTAACATTCATTCAGCAAACGTGTACAGTGCTAAAATTTCATGTCAAAATAACATATTTTTGATTACGGTTTAAAGTTGATATGTGTAAACATTGACATACGTTCCTTTGCTTTACACGTCTATTTTGACAGATAATGGAATTTAAACAAATCTTGACAGCTGGTAAAACCACATAAAGGCGTTTAAATACGTGAAGATTTATTTTCGTGGATGAACACATGTGTACAACCTATGAACTGTTAAAATAAGTACAACTTTATCCTGGAAACAGTGTATTTTCAAGCGCATTTATATAAGCGGTTCGGTCGCTCAGATGCTGAGGCGTGAGACGGCCAAATTTTCCTTCAGGTTCTGATCTAGGCTAGTGAGAAATTTTTTAAAAATTTTTACCAAATGTAGCACAATAAAGTAAAAATGGGAGTCATATTTATGGCTAAAAATATAGTTAATTAGCACTTTAAAAAATAAGAAGAAAATATGTTGACATTCATGTTGAACCGTTGTTACAAAATATAATCTTTTTCCTGTAAATTGCAGCCAGATTTTAAGAAAACCACTTCAGACGTAGTAAATAAATAATGTGACTAATTAGTTTATTCTTATAGCTTAAGAATGAACAAAAATATTGTGCTTATGAACAATTAATACCTTTCGTGAAGCGGCCTACTCACCAAATATGTTAAAAGAACTTATACAGTTTTGATTCCACCAAATATGTTAAAAAGAACTTTTGTACAGTTTTGATTTAAACATATGGTTATAAGACATAATACGTTTATATTACATTCAGAAGGTTTGACTACGTTGTCATTTGCAACAATTCCAATATATTTAAATTTATTTCCGAAACATTTGTTACAAGACTTTGTAGCACATATTATATTAGTTGTAGTTACATAAAATTTAATCTGCGTTAGTTCGTGTTAAAAATAAACTTTCAGAAATTATTAAACGTTGTCACAATAATTATCAAAGATGTTAGAATGGTCCAGATGGAGCATGTCGCCGGGAACTGTAACCAAACAAACGCTTTACGTGGTTGGTACCAATATGGCCGACTAATTAAAAAATTGAGGAAATTTTAGTTAGGAAGTGTGTAAACAGGGCTAAAATATAGAGTTTTCAACCTAAAACATCAATTAAAGAGCATAATACATTAATTTACCATAAAAAAATACCAGTCTGATGTGAACTTTTGAGGTTAAATCAGTATGGCGGCTGGAAAATTTGGTATGTACCTCTCCCCCCTCTTGGCTTCACTCTCCTCGCCAACATTCAGACCTTATGCTACCCCCGTGATAATTATCTATAAGAAAATGACACACATTTGACACTGTGACGGAATGTTTTCTAAACAGATAGCGTGTTATAAATACGGTATTTAAGACTTTCAAAATTGTAAAATTTCCCATTTTCAGACACTTCTTTTTAAAATTTAGTTAATAATGTAAAACATAAATTACATATTCGTAAATGTCTAATTGAAAAAGCTGTATGATGGAAATAGATACGATAGGACAATTACTACATATTTTCAGTAGTGTGGGTAACTATATTGTTAATGAACTCACAACTGTACAGTAATGTACGAATTACATCTTAATAAATCATGAAGTTAAAAGCTAAACTAATAAGACTAATAAGACTATATTCCTCAATGTGGGTGCAAATTAAAGTGCAAATGAAAATCGTTCATGCAAACATAAATATACGATATCATATATGTCTTTATTCATGTAAAGTTATCTTCTGACCTAGTTAACGTACAACTATAATTAAAACAAGTCGAAGCGTAGTTTGGATAGTAAAATTTTTAGAATTAAATTTTCTTACAACCAGGCAAATTGTTATAAAAACACGTACAAAAATAACATAATCATAACATGAACTCTTGATAATTAGAAAACGCATATTATTATGTACAGAGAATCGTGAAACACCATTGCACACGCTACCCTACTTAGTTTTACAGGATAGATCAGGACAGTGTGTATTAAGTTAGCATGGGAAAGCTTATAATAAAAGTATGACGAAAATATGCTTTAAAATTTTTCGTATTGTGTATTATAGTAGGTGTAACGCTACCCACATAACAGCAATAAAGTACAATTCCTTAAAATATACATTAAAAACGCTTTAAGTTGTCTCAAAACAATACGAGAGTAAGTGGTTTTTTGGTTTTATTGAATTAAGTAAGATTTTGAATTGAATTTTGAACTATATATCATTTTTCAAAACTTTGAAAACATACTTAGTTTTTCATAAACATTAACCGCGCGAAACTAACACATTCCGTCCTGAATCAACCTGTTTTATAACTGAAAATAATATTCACAAATTTCATAAATGTAAAGTCTCTGCATGAAGCACTGCATACGTATCAACAAAAAAAATTTTAAATTGCCATCAATTTTGTAACATAATCACTAAATTAATAAAATACTTAGAACGTAATGTCCGTTTGCTAAGTGCTGTACATGTACCGAGTGTAACGAAATTCAGATAACATTTTCTTTCCATATTTATGTGATCAAACAATGTTCCATTGACTACCATTGTTTGAATATGTACACGACATCGGCAAAATACATAAGTAATTCACCATGCTAACTTCTACATGCATACGTCGTTTTGTACAAGTCGGATAAAAATATTTCAGAAAATTTTGTGTGTTCAAAAAACTTCAAATTTAAGGTATCGAATGTAAAAAAAAAAACATTTGAAATGGTCGTCAAATACATATACATGTATGTATTTATATAATGAAGAGTCCTCACTCACTTATCAACGCCCAGCCCAAACCGCTGGACCTAGAACCATTCAATTTTGAGGGTAGCTTCTCCTTAAGCCGTAGGCAACAACTAAGATGGTTTGTTTCGAATTCTAATATCAAGTTGGTGAAAAGGGGTGAAATGTGTTTTTAAAGCATCCCTTATTTCTCATTAACCTTGAAAGCTATCACTTAATTTTTAACTTAACTATATTGCCTGAACAAATGCATATTAGAAAATTTTTTGACTGTGTTTTACGTCAATCCTCTATTCCTCTTAAACCAGTTAAAAAATTGGAAATTTTAGTGCTACGCTGCAACTGATTTAGCACAGCATGTAGCACATGCACAGGAATTCTAAAGAACAGTTTCCAAATGCCACACGCAACAATGCGCGCACGAAAAAACAGCACAGGATCGACGCACAGAAAGTTTGATAAAAAGTAAAATTGTTCTGTGCGTGTGCGCCGTGCGCAGCCAATCAGAACGAGGATATTGCCGAGTTTATGTGGAGCTTGGTTATCGATTAATTTAGACTGAACTTGACTATTATAGTTTCATCTGGTATAGTATCCAATTATATTTACTAGTGCTGCCAACACACAAACAATTAATATACCAGCCACCATTTCCGGCACACTTTGTGGAGACTTCCTGAACATCTGTGCGTGTGCGGCGATAAGTGTAGCTTATGAGATTTGTATGTACGTTTCATGTGTGCTTATGCGTGTGCTTATGCGTGTGCTTATGCCTGTGCTAACTCGGTTGTAGCGTAGCCTTAAGGGAATGACAAGCTGTAAAATGTGTTTACATCAATCCTTAATTCCTCTGAAACCAGTTAAGATATCGACGTGATTTTCTTTTTAAGAATGATGCTAACAAAAATATCTGAAAAGTACTTTTAACGATTTTTCGAAATTCCAACTCATAAGAAGTTTCAACATTTAAATATGTTGCCAACTAACATGCGCATCTCCTCAACCAGTTAAAATATCGATATGATTTGTACTTTGAAATGAAGCTTACGTATAAATATCGAAAAAGAAATTTCAGGATTTTCCGTAATTCGTCCTTGAAAGCCGTTAAAATAACTAAACTTTTTTCTTTCTAACTAATCATGCGTATCATTTAAACCCGTTGAGATATCGAGATAATTTTTTGATTGTAATAAAGCTTAAGTAAATATATACAAATCAGGTATAGGATTTTATGAAACTAGAACATTTAGATTGTGAAAAGCATTAAAATGTTACAGAACTCCTGAAAAGTCAACACGACTATGGACCTGTTCATAAATAAACCTCTTTGGACTTGGGCCTGTATCACGGCCGTTGAAGAACAGGTCTGGACACTCGCCTGGAAACTTGACCCCCGTGTTGTTTGGCTGCAGTTCACCAAGTTACCGAAAAAGCTGTACACGCTAAAAAAAATAGTTTGTAAATTTACCAGACGTGCGTATAGGAGCGCTAAGAAAGTAGGTATGGTAGAATAGTTTCCCAGACATCCATGGTAGCACTCCTAAGCTTTTTATAAAACAGTCAAATGTATACTGAAGATACCAGACTTGTATTGTAACAACTGTAAAAGTTTGCATATTTACAAGACAAAGTATGGTAACTGTACCATACTGCGTCTGGGATAGTAACTTCCTAAACATTCAAGGAAGTTTTTTTACAGTGTACGTCTTTGGCGCTGCAATCAGGGCGATCGGACTCAAACTCCACCCACTTCCCTCCCACAAAGATAAACAATTTATTAAAACATGTTATTTATCAATTTATGAAACACTACCTTAGCTCACAATCCTCGAGCATGGCTCCGGCAATATTTATTTACTTTACAATGTAAATAGTAGGAAAAAGATGGTGGAGTTTGAGCCAGACCGCCCTTACTGCAGCGCGCGAAGATGCAGAACATTCTCAGTAACTTGGTGAACTACAGCCAAACAACAAGGAGATCAAGCAAAATACATTGGTAGATAGGCGAGTGTCCAGACCTGTACTTCTACGACCGTGGCCTGTACACACACAAGAATTCCCACTACCTACCTCGAAGCATTCGTTTGGAATTATATAAATCAGCGGCGTGAGAGGATTCAGGGTCGTATCCCGCGTAAGACTTAGCGAAGGAAATTATTGTGTCAATATATACGCATATATTAGTGGCAGCTAGAAGATTGCGATGGGGCAGTATTTGGTCTGCTCTGAACAACTAAGGTTTTGAAAACCGGTTAGAGGCGGCATAGGTTGGATACGGATCAGTGCCTGGGTTGAAAGGTGGGGGAACCCGGAGATCCAACAGTGCTATTATACAGGTACAATTCCAACTTTAAAAAATCCGGTTGAACCAGCCAGGAATCGAACCTGGAAAAAGACATGACGTGTGTCGGCTTTGGATATACAGCAGTTACGCAACATTACTCACATTTGCCTCGGTGGGTTTGAAGATACTGATTTCAGCGTATCAATATTTGTTTGAAACAGATTAAGGCCCATATAACATAAAAAGGGAGCAAATACACTAACTATTATTTAAAACAGAGTTACCGTAAATGTTAAATTATTCAACGCGGGTAAAGCAGCAGCCGGGCAGCAAGTTACGAAAATATGAGCAGAGTAAATAAAAGTCAAATTAAATTATGATACTAGTTCATAAATGTGTACCAAATATCATTGAATTCTGTTCACGATGTACGAAAGTGGTATTATATTTATGTAGGGAAAGAAATTGAGGAACACACATACGGACAAGGAAAAGTAGGCATAAAGAAAATTAAAAAAAAAAAAAAATAATAGAAAATGCCTACGTAACCCTGTGGTTAAAAAGTCAACTTACATTATTTCACTTAGTTTGAGAGTCTGTCATTTTATTTTTAATAATTTAATCTCGAAAGTTATAACGTGTAATTTTTAATCTATACTACTATAGTTGTGAATACTTAAAGTTATGTAGGCCTATATATTACAAATTACGGTATGTCAAAATAAATGTGTGATTGTTAAATGCTGTTAAAATAATTGCAACTTGTTGTACAATAATCACCCTACACGTCGCCTTAATTTGTTTATTGTCTCGCACGGGGCGGCAAATAAAAAGCTGTAACGTATCCGATGCCATCTCACGACATGGAGAAAACAGGTTTAGGAATACGGTCACGTGTTTCGTGGGGAAAAATCATAATTTTGTATCTGTATGAAGCAGTGGTAGTTTTGTAGACGATACTTGGGATTATATTTTCCTCTTACTGAAGCATTTTATGTCGTCCAGTTTTCTCGTAACGGCATTTCAAAGTCGGTAAAATTGCATTTTTTTTAGTTCGTTCACCCCTGAATACCAATCAACATAATAAAACTAAAACATTCACAGTGAAAGTACATGTCACGGGCTAGAACTTAAATTGTTTAAATACCCGATACAACATACTTTTGCATTTAATCAAAATGTCTTAAAAATAGCAAAAATTTCAAATATCCGAAATTGTTAAAACTATAAAACTTTGTTTGAATGAGTTTTATGAAATTAAAGCCCTAGCCAGTGGCATGTACTTCACAGTGAATTCTTTTAGTGTCATTATGTTGATTTGTTTTTCAGGGGTGTATGAACTAAAAACATGCAAATTTTTTACTTTGAAATGACATTATGGGAAAACTGGCTGAGCTATTTTTTTTGTAAGAGGAAAGTGTACTTGCAAATAACGTCAACATAACTGATATGTTTTATGCCAATATAAAATTATATTTTTCTCCACTTGAACATCCTTAAGAGTGCGTGGTAGATAAATAAACGCTGAAAACATCAATTGATTTATATGCTATTTTTCGAAGCCAATATGAATAAAATACTCAATGGCAATCCTAGATAATGGTATTTGCCAACTTTATGAGTAAATATTTATCCAGAATTACAAATTCGTTACGCGTGATCTCTCGCACCGCAGTTAAATGCACGAGGTTCCGGCGTCAGAGATTGTGCCTCAGAAGTTCGTAACACGGGAAACAATTTTGTTTAAAACGTTGGCTAAAACTATTGTCTAGGATTGCTATTGTTTAATTTTCGCAAATGGGCTTCAAGAAACCTACATTTAGATATTAATGTTTTTAGCGTTGAATTATGTACCACGCCCTCGTACGTCTCGGACGCTGCTTTCCTGGCGCCTGAGATGGAATCAGTTATGTGGATCCTAACCAAGAATACCGGCCTCGCAATGTGCTAAGGCTCTGGAACAATGCAAACCTCGGCTGAGCGGGAATTCTTAGGCGATGAAAGAACAAGCACATGCATTAGGTTATGAAACGCGCACATTTTAATTTGGCGATGTCTGTTTTATTTAATTGCAGAAAAGAATGACTTAAAGATTACATTTCTATCTTTGTATTATATTCACTGTGCCAAAAAATTTAATCAGTGGTAGTTGAGTGAAAACAGGCAAAATGCGTGACATAGATTTAGTTGCTATAAGTACACATCTGATTTCGTGGCAATGACACATTGTTTACTAAGGTGGACTAACTAACTTAACATTGATAAAGTACCACGTACTCGAATCATTCTTATCACACATATAGTTGAGAGAAAGTTGAAATAATAGAAAGAGCATTTTAGGAAAAAGGGAGGGGAAAGTGGTAAATCAATTCACGACAGTAAGTTATGTGTGTGTGTGTGTGTATATATATATATATATATATATATATATATATATATATATATATATATAT
>PNEQ01125912.1:0-71427 GCA_003012365.1 Medauroidea extradentata | reverse complement strand
TGCGAATATAATTGTTTTCCGGGAATTACATGCAAAATATATGAAGTCACCATGCCTTTACTTCCATAACCCTTTTGTTATCCGACGAAAGTACCTTTAGTCCCGCTGAGAGCTTTACGTTCGCAGCGGCATGCCAAAGAAAACAAATTGACAAAACAATTGTTATTGAATATGAGAGAGTGTTTGTTTGAAGTGGGAGGAACGTATTTCTGCTGTCATCCTGTCGTGTATTTTCTATATACATAAGAGTGCTTTATAATCCCTTTTAGCGTAATATGTATATTTTTGTGCTCTTCTCTTTGAAATAAATTTATTTCAAGCAAGCCAATGAGAGATTACGTGGGAAGATGGATGCATACGTTCATCAACGTTTTATCTACCTGAATCATAAAATTTAAGGAGAGAAATTGAGTCTAGAAGCCTAAATTTGAGCAGAACAGTTGTACTGAATTTTATTTAATACCATAAAACGGGATGATTAGAAACACTGGGGTGAATAGAAACAAAATGTTAAAGGTGAATTTTCGATATAAATTTTGTTTTAAAAATTCAATATTTAGGTAGGCAAGTTAAAACAGTTTACAAATAGAAGTTTTATTGTAATTATACTATTTTAAAGCAAAATGTAAAAGCTAAGAATTTATTTCTAATTTGGTTTCTATTCACCCCAGTGTTACTAATCACCCAATTTCACGGTATTATTAAAAATTTCACCTAATTTAATCAATGTGTCAGTATAACGATGAAAATAAAAAAAAGCCAAGCTGATGTTTCAAATTGTAGTATCCTATCAGGCTCGTTTGCTGAAATGTAAAATTTAAACTATCTGTTTTCCTAATTATTGACGTAGTTTAAATTCAGTGTAAAATGACCTGACGAAAACGCAAAAAAAAAAAAAAAATTATTTCAAGCAAACCACTCAAATTTTGTTATTAATGAAAAAAAACATAATTGAAACATTATCTCTAATAAGGTTGGTTCAAATTCATTTAATTCTATTTTTTGTGAATTAAAACTATGTTTGTTATAAGTCAGTTAAATTTGGCTAAAAATTACCTATGTTTGGCAGGCCCGATGGGATTAGGGTCGTAAACCGAAACAAAAATTAATATCTTAATGCTAGATTTAGATTGGAAATATTACATGTGTAACCAGCAAAGAAAATAATTTATGAAAATGAAAAATCGAATGAAAGTGTAAACTGAAGTAAAAAATTTAATGAAGCGAAAATTTATGCTCTTCAGTTATAAAAAATTTTACTGTAGCTGTCATGCTTTGTTTTATAATAAAATGCTTAATTATACTGCTGAGGAATTATTAATTAAGCAGAATTTAAGGATATTATTGGTACGTGAATAATATTTACATGTTTACAAGGATGTTAAAGAATTAACGGTGACTATTATTTGTTGGAATTTAAGTTAATATAGGCCTCGAAAGAAATTTAATACCTATACCCAGACGACAACCTTAACGCACACGCCAAACTGTTGGAAAGTAACTTTGCAAAGTGTATAAATCACTGTTAATAACACAAACTGATACGTTTAATTGCTTCCTCTTCTAGCACGTGACCTAGTACTGTGCAGAAGTACATTTTTTTCATGAATTTTGTACGGCTAATACGGCTGCACAAGCAGATCAAATAAATAATGGGGAGTATCAAACTTCAGTACATTATATATATAGGACTTCCTTGATATTAAAAGAAAAACTTACATAGCAACATCTTTGAGATACCTTTACCGTAAACGTAGGTCGTGTAAATAATACTGCTGGTGTAAATTATTTAACTGAGCTGAATAATTGCACGCCATTTCGACGACATTCACATAGACGGTTGTGCACTCAGCATTTGGTCATGTTTTATCACAAACACTCATTGATTCATCGTGCATACATATAGAAATAAATAAAGGCTACTTCCCCTTTAAAATAAGTAAATTTCTGTTTACGTATATTACGAAGACAGCCTACAGCTGTGAATGAGAGAGAGGTTGCGACAGCGCTGAACATCGAGGTCTTCAGCGCTGGTAAGGGATGGCATTATGTATGGAGCAGCACCGGAATGATAGGGCGGGGGAAACGGGAGACATCCGAGAAATCCCGCCCATCAACGACATCGTCGGACAAGATTTCCTCACGCGAAAATCCGTGGGCCGACACCGCCGGGATTGCTTTTGGTGTGAAGCGATTGGTCTGACCATTTGACCACCGAGGCCCAGCCCACAGCTGTAAAATCATATAAATTGAAGTACGGTGAATTAGAGCCTGCTTATTTCGGAGACCGATTTACATACAAGCTGTATATAGAATGAGAGTGATTTATATACACTACTGTTGAATCGTGACTGCAATTTGGCACGCCAGGAGAGGTTGAGAACGAAAATTAAATTCCAGCAGAGCAAATATTGTTCCTGTTTAAGTATATTTGTGCTATGCAGTATATTTACAAACCTTTTTCATTCTGCAACCTTTTCAGAAAACTTATAAATATTTTCTGATTTGTATTCTTAATTATTGTTCGTAAAACACCCTTTTTACAATATATACAAGTAGTCCTTTTTATACCATGATGTTAATTTTTACTCTACCGAAAATGTATTTAATTTTTTTCTGCTGCAGCACTTTACAATATATTATTTAAAAAAAACACTGCTGCCAAGCTAGGAACTATATTTAGAACCTACTCTTCTGGTATGATGATCACGCTGGCAGGAAAACATTAAGAAAGCCAGAATGGCTTAATTATTTGTTTTTCGAAAAAATTTAAAATTATAACTTTATGAAATATCTTTGTAGACATTTATTTACGTTTGTTCAAATTCTCTTGCCGAAAGGAAGTGTAGTTGGTATTTTATAAATTGTAATGATAATGGTAGTGTTGGTATGAAACATCTCACGAGCTGCAAGTCAAACCAGGCATCGAGAAGAAGCTATGGAGGCATCACAAAGGTACATCCAAGGAAGCCTTATCTAACTACAAATACAACTTACACAGCAAAACTGGAGATCATAAGGCACAGATTCCTTGTTACGCAATTCCCATTTTTTTCCCTGTAAGCATTAGTACACAGTGCCAGGGCTGGTCCTGGACATTTTTCATGTGTAAGCGAAAACAATTTTGGCACCCCTCCTTAAGAAATTAAAAATGAATCAATCAGAAACAGGCATATAGGGTTTGAAATATTATGGCTTACATGACAGTGTTATAGGTTTGTCAAGTATATTATTCAATCACTCATTATTTTTTAAAAAATTAAATCGTGATAGTTGCTGAATTATTTTACAAACTTATACTAATATTCAAAAATATAAAAATACAATTGCATTTATTTTAATTGGTGTAATGTAAAGCAGTACATACACAATATAATTTTAAGAACGTAAGGCAAAACTTAACTACATAAATGATTTAAAAAATTTGTTCTGGCTTTCCTTTCTACGAATTCCCTGAATGTGAAATCGGTATCCATCGTGTCACTTTAAATTGACTTTGTTGCCAGTTCTCTAAACCACTCTTGAGACAAACTTGATAGTAAATTAGTTTTTTCAGTTTCAATTTAGAGAATCTTCTTTCACTACTGGCCACTGAAACTGAGAGTGTTAGAAGAATTTTCAAAGCAACAGAAACCTTTAAGATGGTGTCCATATGACAATTTTTTGTTATGAACGACAAGACTTTAGATAGAGAACTTCCAGTGGGCAGCATTGGTGCAAAAGTTTGCAACTCATCAATCTGTCCAACTCCGTCTATACCACATTCTTCTCTATCACTTAAAACCCTGTGAAGATTTTAACAGGCATCCTTATAGTTCTTTATATTCCACGGTACAGATTTCCAGTACTTTAATGCAATTTGAGACTCTTGTTGTGGTTTTCCATATGTTCAAACCACTCTTTAAGCGAGGATATTGATGTGTCAAGCACAACAAAGATGAAATAAACTTTTAACGATGGCTTAGCCTGGACTGGTTCATCTTCTGTCTCATAGGAGAATTGTCATATTTGTTTTCCTTGGACGGATTTGGGTCTCTTTTTCTAAGTCAGCAAAAATGCTGACATTTTCTGCAAGTTCTTTAGCAGCTGTGATGACGTAGTTAAGGTTTTTATCAACTATCATTGGTTCTAGAAATCTCTGTACATTTTTAAGGAGATACACTGGACTTTGTAGATCATTTGTGACCTTATGAAATACTTTTATTTTGAATACAATTTCATGCCAGGTTACTATACAACACAGAAAATTGAAACTTTACATTGATTTACTGCCATTCCTACAGCAGTGTTTCCCCTAAATGCGTCGAGTTTCTCGTCTCGAGTGGCTTCAGAAACATAAAAGTATATTTCCTCAATATTATATATTAGAGGCAATTAGTCCTCAAACTTACTCTCCCACAGAGAATTTCCAGATACTTTTTACACTCAGAGTTGATGCATGTTTCACCAAAGTCCTCTATCGGTAAGTTAAACTCAAGAAGAAGTTAAAGATTTCTCGACTAATGCTAAGACAGTCAACTGCAATACGGCAAGACAGAGTAGCACCATTTTAACCTCTCAACTAAGGGATTGGTTTCCACAAGGCACAAAGTAAACATGAGAACTCAAATATTGTAGTGCTGTCCTGTCATCTAGGAGCCATTCTCTTATCCCTGTCCTCTCGTGTTCTTGTAAGTAATGATAGATGTAGATAGCGCATTGAGTAAAGTTTCTATGAGACCAATACCTGTAGAATCGTGATATGTAGAATGTAATTGCCAATACCCATGATTTCAGAGGTTTGGGAATTTGTTGCGCATTAAAATTATATTTCTGATGTAGAAGTTGGTAGTGTGTGTAGTGTTGATCTGTGTAAGTTGGAGTTTGTAAAATGGATGTACGATGTTTTTTGTTTCTGGCTTTGTATTATATTGAGATTGATACAGAAAGGAGAAGATTAAACGTGTGTTAACAAAGACAAACGGTGTATTTAGTTAACAGGTTATGGGCCCAGGCTCGTTTACCCGTTGTGATTAAATAATCTTCCTGTAATTGAAGAGAGAAGTCCACAACATGGCATCTGCAAACAAGAGTACTTATAATGTGGAACCACTTAACGGGACAAATTATTCTAATTAGAAGTTCAGGATGAAAACGTTACTAGCAGAATTTGATGTGACACAGTGTATTTAAAAAGGAGCTGTTGAGTGTGATACAAAGAGCGAAAAGGAAAAAGACAACCGTCGGAAGAAAGAAAATCGTGCCATGTCATTGATAGTTCAATGTATCGATGACAGTCAACTAGAAAACGTTACGAACAAGAAAACGGTATAAGAAATGTGGACAGGTCTAGAAGGCATTTTTGAGAAGAAGGGGCTACCAGGACAGTTATTCTTGAAGAGGCAACTTCACTCTACAACATTGAATGAGGGGGAAGATCTCAATAAATTCCTAAACAAGTTTGAAGAAATAGTGCGTCAGCTTAAGTCGACGGGAGCCGAAGTTAAAGACGACGATGTCGTGTGTACTCTGTTATTGAGTCTACCAGAATCGTTTGATACCATAGTTACCGTGTTAGAAAATTTACCTGCAGAAACACTTACATTGGAACTTGTAAAGGGGAAGTTACGGGCAGAGGATGAAAAACGAAAGGTCAAATTAATAGGTCCTGATAAACCAGAAGGATTAAGCTGCGCACCTGGCTCTGTGTTTATGTCTGTATCTAAAACACAATGTCATAAGTGTGGCAAGGTGGGCCATATAAGAAGAAATTGTGCTGAAACAAGTGCAAGGGGGCAAAGGGCAGGATCGGAAATCGTGTGCTACAGGTGTGGCAAGAATGGACATATTAGTCGTAACTGTGACCAGTTGAGTGCAGGGTTTCATCAGCATTGGGGGGGACTTGAGCCTACAAGGAGGGAAGTCAAGAAACTTTCAACAAAGGAACTTCGTCTATAAACGGGAAAATCAACACAGAGATCAAGAGTCTGAATCTCAGTTTGTAAGCAGTGAGAATAATAGTAATTGTGATAACAATGAATGTATAAATGGCAAGCATGCCAGAAATACAGGTAAGCCAGGCAATGCAATTGATAAAAGTGTTTGTTTCATGAGTGGAATTGATTGTAATGAAGATGTGTCAGGAATGTTATCGTTTGTCGTGGATTCAGGCAGTACCAACCATACTGTAAACAATATGAATGTTTTTTGCGAATACTTAGAGTTGAGAAATACTTGTAAGATTGCAGTAGCTAAAAATGGAAATTTTATGGAAGCCGTAGGAGTGCGTAACATTAAAGTTAAAAGTAGTGTGGGAAACACTGTAACAACCTATAAAATTACGAATGTATTTTTTGTTCCTAATCTTAGGAAAAATCTGTTATCTGTAACTTGCTTGGAAAAGGCTGGTGTTAAGGTGGTGTTTCGAAATCAAAAGGTAGAATTATATGATGTTGAAGACACATTGTTTGCCGTAGGTAAAATAAATAATTTGTATGAAATCAGTTTTGCACTACAGGATGTAGAATGTTGTCAGGCAGTAAGTGAAAGTGAGTGTGCAAAACTATGGCATCAGAGATTTGGTCATATTAGCTACTCTGGTCTAGGAAAACTGGTTTCTAGTAAGCTGGTAAATGGTATTGCAGGTGATGTTAACCTAAACAATGTTCAGTTCTGCGAGTCATGTGTAGTGGGGAAAATTACTAGACTGTCGTTCACTACTCGTAGGAGGAGTGATAGGATTTTAGGATTAGTTTATTCTGATGTATGTGGTCCTATTTCGCCTGCTACTTATGAAGGTTCTCAGTATTTTCAAACCTTTATTGACGATTTCTCAAATTTTGTAGTAGTCTACCTAATTAAGAACAAGAGTGAAGTAGAGAGTTGTTTCAAGGACTATTTCAATTTTACAAGCGCGTTGTTTGGCACGTCATTGTCAAAACTAAGATGTGATAATGGCGGGGAATACAGTTCTTTGCGTTTCAAAGAATTTTGTAGGGAAAGGGAGTAATATTAGATTATAGTGTTCCTTATACCCAGGAGCAGAACGGGAAAGAGAAAGGATGAACAGGATTCTAGTAGAACGCACACGTGCTGTGCTGCTTGAGTCAGGTCTACCAAAACAATTGTGGGGGGAAGCTGTTAGAACTTCAGCATATGTACTGAATAGGGGACGGACTGAAAGTGTAGTAGGTTCCACTCCAGCATAAATATGGTATTGAGAAAAACCAGACGTTAGTAACTTAAGGGTTTTTGGATGTGTAGCTTACAGTCATATTCCAAAAGAAATCAGATCTAAGCTAGACTCAAAAGCTGAAAAGTGTGTAATGGTAGGATGTGCACAAAATGGTTATAGGTTGTGGGATGTAGAATGAAGGAAAATTATAATATTTCGTGATGTAAAGTTTTATGAGAAAACGTTTCTTTTCAAAGGCCGGTGTAAACTAGGGGAGGAAAGCAATGAAAATATGTCTGTGACAGAGAAGGCACCAGTAGAGTGCAAGATAGAAATCAACCCACATGTAAATGATGATGAAAGTGACGAACGGAGAATGAAGCAAAAGGTAAATTTGCCCCCAAGGTTAAATGACTATGATATGTATATGGCATTTAATGCAATACATTTTGTAGATAATGTTCCTTTGAGTTATGGGGAGTTGGGGGGGGGAAGATAAATTGAAGTGGAGGGGTGCTGTATATAGGGAACTCTCATCCATAAAAGAAAATAAGACATGGGAAGAAGTGAGACTGCCCGTTGATACAAAAATCCTTGATACCAAATGGGTTTTTTTTTCTCTCAAACCTTACGAGTTAAATGAGACTGACAAGTTCAAGGCCAGACTAGTTGTAAGGGGGTTCGCACAGGATAAGATATATGATGCCAGTGAACTGTACTCACCTATCGCAAAACTGACCACCATCCGAACATTGTTGGCTGTGGGAAATAAAATGTCTTTCCATTTCGAGAAAATGGATTTCAGGACTGCATTTCTAAATGGGGTATTGAAAGATGATGTATTTATATATCCACCATATGGTATGTTAGTAGGTAACCCTGCATGTGTACTTAAATTGCATAAGTCTTTGTATGGCCTAAAACAAGCTCCCAAATGCTGGAACACAAGGTTCAACCAGTTCATGATAGAGTTAGGATTTACTAGATCTGAAAATGATTATTGTCTGTATACACTGGCCAGTGAACAGGGAGTGTTGTACTTATTGTTGTATGTTGATGATATAATCATAGCTAGTGTAAATAAGGATTTAATTGATGATGTAAAGGAGAAGGTACAGAATGAATTTGTAGTAAAGGACAAAGGTGAACTGAAATATTTCATAGGCATTGAAATTCACCGTGACAAGAGAAACAAAATTTTGAAACTTAGCCAAACAAGGTATATACAGAGTCTTTTGGAAAATTTTAAGTGTAAGGACTGTAAAACTCGGATTCCAATAGATCCTAGCTTAAAACTGACACAGTGTTTTGATGAGCGCAATGTAACATACAAACCTTTCAGACAGTTAGTAGGGCGTTTGATGTTTTTGATGCTTGGAACAAGACCTGACTTATGCTTTGTGTTGAATTTTTTCAGTAGGGTTCAAGATAGCAACAGATGAAGTTTGGCATCTGTTGAAAAGGGTTCTGAAATATTTAAAGGGCACAAGTGACGTAGGACTCGTGTACACAGAAGGCTGTTCTTTTGACTTAGTAGGTTATGCAGATGCAGATTGGGGTGGGGATGAAAATGACAGAAAATATGTGTCAGGATTCTTGTACAAAGTATCTGGAAATGTGGTATGCTGGGCTACTCGAAAGCAGTCTTGTGTTGCTCTTTAGACAAGTGAAGCAGAACTTGTGGCCCTAACTGGGGCAGTATGTGAAGCCTCCTAGCTCAAAAAACTGTTGAGTGACCTTGAGGTCCATATTGAAAATGTTGTATTATATGAGGATAATCAAAGTTGCATATCCCTAGTTAAAAATCCAGAAAAAAATCACGGGGTCAAGCACATTGATTTTAAGTTTCATTTTGTTTGTGAAAAACTGCAGAAATGGGAACTAAATCTGCAGTATGTTGAAAGTAAACAGCAATTGGCAGAAATTTTAACAAAGGGATTACCGAAACATGAATTTGAAAGATGCAGAAAGTCAGTAGGGTTGAGGGGTTTTGGCAAGGAGGGGTGTAGAACGTAATTGCCAAAACCCATGATTTCAGAGGTGTGGGAATTTGTTGCGTATTAAAATTATATTTCTGTTGTAAAAGTTGGTAGTGTGTGTAGTGTTGATCTGTGTAAGTTGGAGTTTGTAAAATGGATGTACAATGTTTTTTGTTTCTGGCTTTGTATTAGAATGAGATTGATAGAGAAAGGAGAACAATAAACGTGTGTTAACAACGACAAACGCTGTATATAGTTAACATGATAGGCGTCATACCTAAGAAAATTCTTTTTTTGACACTTCCTCACTAATTTCGTTTGTTCTTGGGAACTAACATTGTACAGTCTAGTATTATAGAATATCGAGTTGCCTGCAATATTTAATTTAAAGTACGATCTTGGATCTTAGTGGACAGAGAACAGTAAACTCGTTTATTATATTTTTGCTTAAATAGTGAACTTATGTCTCTCGTAACGCTTCTTACATGTTCAGCTATGACATAAAATTTGGCAACTTATTCTAAAAGTTTATTTAAAAGAAACCTGCTGTTCCTAGTCTTGTTCAAAAAATTATTGAATTTGGAGAATAAATTAACCATATTTTCGTTAATAAAAATGAAATAAATACGGATTTTATGAATATCTTGGTGTAGTCTGTGACACTGTTGTTGTTAAATTGTGAATTCTTTAATTTCCGTAAGTAAGTTGATTTTCCTTTCATACGTACAATCGTTTTATGTAACTTAGGAATTTGACATTCCATTATAAAAAAAATACGAAAGCTAAAAAGATTTTCACAGTTAAAAATAGTCGTAATCTACGTTTACAAAACAAACCAAGTACCGTATGAATATAACAATTATTAAAACAGTAAAATATTTCGCTGAACCGCCCCCTGAAGGGCGCGGTCTACCGTAATTTCCATCATTGTGTTTTTATTTTTATATTTGTACCAGTAATTTTTTCTTGTCGACACTAAAATCAACTCACTTACCAAACTAGAAAAAAATTCTCATCGAATAATGATGTTGCAGCCTACAAATTCAGCTATGTTAGAAAACAAAATAAAAATTATTTGTATTTTTACAAAATTATTGAATTTTTCTAATTTGTGTTTTAAATTTCAGCATTTTTATTTAAATACAAAAAATGTTTATTCTTTGCTTTTAAGTACGTCACATTGTATCCTGCGACGTCTTAACCTACTGTATTTTTTTTTTTTTTTTTCAGTTTGGTCTGTCAGTTGGTTTTAGTGTCGTACTGAAAACGGAAACATGCGAATTTTGACTTTAACGAGCCCTTACGCAAAAACCATGCGAGATAAAAAACATTTCTAAGAGGAAAATTTAGTCACATTTTGTGACTAAAACAAGAAAAAAATGACTGGTACAAATAGAAAAATAAAAACACGGTGATGAAAATTGCGGTAGACCATGTCCTTAAGGGTGTTAAAGTGCTATAAAATCATAATTTTATATTTCTATGAATTAGTGTTAGTTCTATTAGACGATACTTGTGAGTACACAAAAGAATTTTAGCTGTCATAATTTTCTCATAACGGTGTGTCAAAGTCAAAATTTGCATATTCTGCTGCCATGCAAATAGTGAAAACCAATTTACTTATGTAAGTTAAATAATTCACGATGAAATAACATATCATGGGCTACGCAATAAAAGCTGTAAAACATATCCCATAAACATTTTTTATATTTAAAAAACATGTTGAATTTGCAATTTTTTCTGTATTTTTGCGATATTTTTAAAAATTTCAAAATATTAAGTTGTGGGTTTTAAAATGTTTTATTACAGAGCTCATGGGATGTTATTTCACAGTGAATTATTTCATTTAAAGGGGTCAATTAGTTTTCGCTATTTGCATAGCAGCAGAACAAGCAAATTTTGACTTTGACGCTCCGTTATGAGAAAACTATGAGAGCTAAAATTGTTTCGTAAGAGGAAACTGCACTCAAAAGTAGCGTCTATAAAACTAACAATATATCATGTAAATATAAAACCTGGTGGAAGTGTGTTTGTGTGAGCGAGACACGGCGCCAAGGGCGATGTTGACTGGCTCATCTGGCACGTTATCGCCTCTACCGCAAGACACTGAAAGGAAGTGGGTGGTACCATAGACAGGGGCGTCATTTCAGATTTTTATGTGGGTGGGGTCAATATTTTTTTTCGGCGACAGTGACCTTGTTGCATAATTGTTATTAATTAAGTATGTATAAATTAGAAACTTTAATAATAAAACTTCAGTTTTATGTGCTAAGTTAGCAATATTTAAATAACAAAACACAGATTATATATTTTATACATTTAAAATTCTAAATCCAGGGGGAGGTGGCACTTGCCCCCCCCCCTTGCTCACACCTAATTGACGCCCCTGACGGTAGAGCACTCGCCTGACTGACACGTTCAGCGGTGACCCCATTTTTTTATTGGTGTAAAGTTTTTAATAAAGTCCAATTCACATATATGTCTTAGTTTCACACGAATCGCATACGTAGTTGTTACATATATTGAACAAGCCGTATTAAGCCATTTTGAGGGGCTCCGAAATTATATTTCTAATTAACGTGTTGTTTTGAAGCTACCACTACGAAACCGTTTGAAATGTTTGTTCATTTCGGAAATGCACACATTAGAAACGCGATGAGAGATTTTTCAAAGAACGTGTTCTGTCAGCACGCTGTCGGCCTCCTTAAAATCGCGCCTCTATTTGTCCGGCCGCGTACCTTCATTACGCCTAGAACCAGCCCGGCACATTGGGTAGCAGGATGTGTGATATCTTTGAAAGGTAGCTGCTAAACAGGAAGTACAATAGTGCGAATATTGCTACCGGAGGTGAACAGCACGATAGTGGTTTAGATAATCATTAACAACGCTGAAGATCAAACGAGTGATAGAACTAAGCTCTTTCAGTATTGGTCAGCACTTAAGGCCATTATCCATAATTTATACTGTTCTTACGATGATTTTTTCTTATTCACAAAAGAGAGCATACATCGAAGACCTGTTGAAAAGTTGTGTTAACAATTGCGTTTACTGTGTGCCCTGAATTTTCTAGACTAAAAAATTTATGTTTGGCTAATTAGTTCATTAATGATAATTTTCTTAATTGCGTAATTAGCTGAAACCTTTGTGTATTTTGTCTTGCAAAAATAGTCAACACAGTTTGAACAATTCTTAACAAAACTGTGCAACTGTTTTTTGATTACCTGCACTTGTTTATAATTAAAATAATATATATTTATATCAGTGTAAATTATGGATCATGGTGTTGATTCATGATTCATGATCAAGCGCTTGTGAGGTGTGACATGATGTATGGAGCAGTGCCGGAGTGAGCGGGCGGGGGTATCGTCACGATTCACGCTTGTGAAATTCGGCGGCCCAAGAATCGAAACCGGATTAAATTGGTGAGAGGCGAGAGGTCTAACCCCTCGACCACCGCGGCTCCACTAAGCCCTTGCACACTTCCCAACAATTGTGTTCATTTGGAAACGCAGACACTGTCTGCCTGTGACCTTCAACTGTTCTGGACACAATATTATTCATCATATTTTGTAGATCACACACCAAACCGCAAGTATTAGAGTCATGTTGACGTTTCGTTTCAATGATTATTTCAATGAGATTGGAAGATTTTTAATGAATTGTTGGACAAACACCATTACTGAATAATGTAGTTGAAGAAAACCAGGTGATGGAAAGTTAACTGCAAAAACTGTCCATATTAGCGTTATAGTCAGATTGCATGCACAAAATAACATTAAACATTTATCTGTTTAATTGTATAAATACTGGTGTTTACTACAGATTATTTCTGATAAATTTCTTAACAATTATTTCTATCGCGGGGTTTCTGGAACGACGTATTACAGCCAATAATGTATATCCAATATTACACTACAAATAACAATGCTGTCATGTTTGTAAACGTTGTTAGAAGGGATACACCGAGGGCACGGAGGTTGCTTTTCAAGCAGGAAATACCTGCAGTGTAGGTAAAAATTCTTCAGAAACTTAAGTTCTTAATGCGTGTCTGCTTTCAAATTACAATCACGTTGTTCAAATATGTTTTTTATTAAATTTTTGTTTTATTGTTTTATATTAGTAATACACAGTATTAAAACATGTAACACACAATTTAGTGGGCTTTTTAATTATTTTACCTTTCATGATCACGTCATGCCAATTTTCGTTGTTTAATACTTCTAAGACAAATTCACATATCTAAACAGTTTCTCTATGCAGAATCGATAGTTCACTTGAATTAATATTATATTCCAACACATTCCATAATTTTTCAAGTTACTAATCTGCACTAAGTGTTTTAAATTTGATATTATTTAAAGGTTTTGATACAATATATGCAATTTGCTTACCAGATGGGCAATGTACGAATTTCACATTAGTATATGATCACAAATGTCTTTCAGAAAATGATACCTAACATCTATATGTTTACTTCCTCTATTTACAATGCCTTTCTTGATTAAATCAATGGTACTCAAATTGTCAATTAACAATTTCACGCTTGTTTCACAATTAGACAGTTCTTCAATCAGCGTTTTGTAGAACAAATGTTCCTTGCAGCATTCAGCAGCGCTTATATATTCAGCTTCTGTGCTGCTCAAAGCTACTATTCGTTGTCTTCTAGAATGCCAACAAATAGGTCCTACACAGTAAATTATCACAAAACCCAAAATATTTTTTCTAGTTTCAGTATCTCCAGAATAATTGGGGTCACAAAATGCTGTTATTTAATGTGAACTATTTTTGTAGTATGATATGCCGTTATTTGAAGTTCATTTGATACTTTTCATATTCGCCAAGTCTTGACTGGCTGTATTCTCGACTTGTCTGCTGCTAAGTACAACGGAATAGGCTATATCAGGTCTGGTTTTGACAGTCAAGTAGAGTAGGTTCCCGACTGTTTCTTGAAAATGAATTTTTAATGTTTTCTGCTAAATTTTCGTTCTGTTCTCGAGTTTGCGGGACTATAGGCGTGACTGCTGGATTTGTATTTTCTATTCCAAAACACTTAAAAATTTGCATCGCATATTTCGTCTGAGAAAGTGTTAGAAAACCTTCGTCCAGTTTTACTTCCATTCCTAAATATAATGCTGATTTTTTTTTTCTACTGTAGTTTCAAATTCTCTTCAAAAATTTTCAAGCAATTGTATTAGTTATGTTTATTCCTGTCAGCTCTCCATCATCTACATACATTGCTTACATTATGGTTCTTTCATCGTTTACAAATATACATATGTTAGTTTTCAATGGAGTTAATCCTTCTTTCATCAAAACATCTGTAAGTCTTTTCTTCCAATTCAGTGGAGCTTGTGTAAGTTCATATAAACATTTTTGAAGCTTAGACATTTTGTTGTCACCTTCGTATCCGTCTGGTAAGCATATGCATATATGTTCATCAATATTTCCAGTAACAAATGCAGATTTTAAATCAAATTTCGTGATGTAATGACTGCGGTGGCCAAGAGAATCCTTACAGATTCACTACAGACTTTAGGACTGTATGTTTCATCAAAATCAATAACATATTTCTGTTCACATCCACGAACTACAAGTGTTGCTTTATATTTTCCATCAGTTTTTATTTTGAAAATACATGTATTACATAATTTATTTTGTTTTTGGCTTCTTCTTTATCCATTACCAGCTATGTTTTGTTCTTTTCTAGCGAGTTCTTTTCTTCTTCAATTGCAGCTTTCCATTTTTCTTTATCATGTCCACATATCGCTTCCTTATAGGCCACATTTGATTGTTCTCCCAAGTAAAGAACATAATCATCCAGTTTAGCAGGTAATTTCTTTCTTCTCTTCTGATTTCTTCATTTTATTATTCTAAATCTTCTGTTTCTTTTTCTACTTTAGTCTCAGATTCTTCGCTTTCTTCTAAAACTTCTTCCTCTTAATTGCTGTATTTTTTTTTAATGTTTTAATTATTTTACTATGACTTTGTTAACATTTGAGTCAACAAACTGTACATCTCTTGCAATTTTTTTTCTTTCCTCTTCGTCCCACAGTCGATAACCAGTAGGCGCATAGCCAACAAAAATTAATTTTTCTGATCGCCTTTCAAGTTTTTTAGTTTTCCTAATGTTTTTTTAGTATGCAGTGCATCCAAATATTTGAAGCTCGGATATATCTGGAATTTTTTAAACCATTTATCTGCTGTAGTTGTATCTAATGCTTCAGTACGTGTTCGATTCAGTATATATATATTGCTGTCCGCACAGCTTTACCTCACATTTCTTCTTGTAGTCCAGAATCAAACAAAATGGCTCTGGTTTTGTCCACCAACGTTATTACTAGTCTTTCAACTATTCCATTTTGTTGTGGTGAGTTGGCACAACTGTTATCCATTGTTACACCCTTGGATTTACACCAATTTACTAGATTTTCGCTGGTATATTCTCCTCCTTGATCTGATCGTATTTTATGTACTTTAAGATTCCATTTTCTTCTACTTGTTGCACATATTCTTTCACTATATCTGTGACTTCACTTTTGCTTTTAATAAGATAAACCACAGAAAAATGTGTGTAATGGTAAATAAATTTTGCAAAATATTTGCAGTGACTCTATGTCTCAACTTCAATAGGGCCAACGACATCTGTATGGATTACTTCAAGTGGTATTGTAGCTCTAGTTCTTTTTTCACTGAATAATTTTCCAGTTTGTTTAGTCATTATGCATACTTCACAAGATTTCAAATGATGTAGGTTATTATCAGAAAATTTCATTCCTATCGACAGTTTAGTAAGTTTATTCATGTTCTCGCTCCCCAAGTGTCCAAGAATTCCGCGCCATATTTCTGCATCATGTTGAACAAATAAAGATTCTGCTTTCTTTGAAAAATGAATTGTGTAAAGTCCATTTTCTTCCTTTGTGGATTCAAGGTATTTTTTTATCATCTTTCATCATTTCAACTTTGTTCCATAAAAAATTACTTTCCCGCCTTTTTCCGTAATTTGATTTACAGACATTAGGTTGCGAGTCAGCTGCGGAACAAATTGAACATTTGAAAGAACACAATATGATGTTTCAAAACATCCTATTTTACTTGCTTGCATACCTTCATGCTTCTTTGCTACGCCTACTCCTGTTGATATATCTTTGGTGTATGTAAGCATACTGAAATCATTTGTAAGATGAGATGATGAGCTAGAATCAACCATCTACTCTGTTGACTTGTTCATATTAGTCCTTCTCTCAGTCAGAAACGTGACAGGGAGACAGTTTGTGTTTATCTTTCGATAGATAATGTTTTCTTCATCATGGTTATTATTTTTATTATTTTTATTTTTACAAATACAACAACTGAAATTTTTGTGTTCCTTTGACTTTCAAAATTTTCTTGATTTTTCTTACAACATCTTGCAATATGAGTTGGACTGTTGTACCGAAAACATAATTTTTCTACTAATTTGAATGCTACTTCTTTGTCCGATGTGTCAATTTTCATTTTTCTTATTTCCTCATTTATTAATCTCGCTGACAGATTACTTAAATTACGCTCTTAATTGGGCGTACATTCCCAAGACGAAAGAAAATAACTAAAATACTCTTGTAATTATGTAAGAATTCTAGTTATCACCATGTTCACATCTATTTTTGACCAACGTTATTTAAACGAAAAGATAAATTCTCAATTTTGCTAATGTGTGTTATAATGTCAGATTTTGAATGCTATTTTATATTGTAAAACACTTGAAGCATTGAATCCTATTGTACATAACTTTCTCTCTCAAAATTTTTGCAAATTTTACTGTTCATATCTTTGGAATTTTCGCAATTTACTACATGCATTAAACATTCCTTGTTAATTGTAGACATAATAATGTGCCGAGCTTTTGGCATCGTCTGTTATCCATGTTACTTGTTCTTTTCCAGACATTTTTCTTTATATAACAACATATCTCCATTAACAATTTCAGTGTAACCATTTGCATGAAATAACACGTTAACTTGTTTTATTTCATAAATTGAAATTAGTCGAATCACAGAGTTTTTCAAATGGTACAATATCTATGTCCAAGTTTGGAATTCGTTTCCATTCGTACTACATGCACAACTCAATAAATGTACACAATATATTACTCAACAGTAATTAAATAAAATTTTCTCACCTCGTAATTGGGCTTGTAACCTGTTCAAATATTTTTATTAGATTTTTGTTTTAATGTTTTATATTAGTAATCTACAATATTAAAATCATGCAACATAATTTTAGTAGGACTTTTAATATTTTTATCTTTCATGGACACGTCATGCCAGTTTTCTTAGTTTAATACTTCTAAGACAAATTCATGTCTCTAACCCACGGCCGTAGAAAAACAGGTCTGGACACTCGTCTGGAAACTTGACCCCCTTGTTGTTTGACTGCAATTCGCCAAGTTAACGATAATGCTGTACGTCTTTGGCGTTGCAATCTGGGTGGTCAGGCTCAAACTCGGACCACTTCCCTCCTACTAAGATAAACAATTTATCAAAACGTATTTTTCAACCATTTATGAAATACTTCCTTCGCTCACAATTTTAAAGCATGGCTCCAGAAATCTTTATTTAATTTATAATGTTAACAATGGAAAAAAGTGGGTGGAGTTTGAGCCTGGCCGCCCTGACTGCAGCGCCAAAGACGCAGAACATTCTCGGTAATTTGGTGAACTGCAGTCAAACAACAAGGGGGTCAAGCAAAATACATTGGTAGATAGGCGAGTGTACAGACCTGTACTTATACGACCGTGCTCTAAACAGTTTCTCTATGAAGAATCGATAGTTCACTTGAATAAATATTATATTCCAACACAAGTAACTGATTGAATCTTTAAGGGCCGAATTCAGAGATGTCTTTCGATGGTATCCACTCACCATATGTCTATTCTATGAAAATTACTCGGCAGAGACTCCTTTCGGTAGTTGGTTGACTGTTCAGTGAAAACTGCTCGGCAGAGACGTCTTTCGGTGATCCGTTGACCATTGGATACGACATTCAGACCAGTTGAAAGTGAATGAGATCTGAACCTGATTCGAAAGCCTATTCATACAGCTTGCGTTTTATGTACATTATTGTTCATTTAAAACGTTAAATTTTGTTCTTGCATAATGTATAAAATATTATTGCCACTTGGCAGAACCATGATTTTAAAACTCTGTAAAATTTGTTTTGAAATAAACTTATATGGGTTAAAAACCGTTTCGACCATTGAACAGCCTTTCGGTGAGTGGATGGCAACCGAAATACGTTTCTGAATTAGCTCTGCTTCTCCTAAAAATAATTACAATGAAAAAAAAAAATTGCAAGACGTTGACAAAGATTGAAGCCTGGTAATACCGTACACTAATTACGATGGTATACGAGACAAACGACAGTCGAAAAAGATAGGGTGCGTTCCCGACACACACTGTAAGCAGTTTAAACGTGAAAATGTTGGACAGTGTTGCCAGATCTGTGCCGAAAGTGGAGATGAACAGACTTTCAGCTGGCAGTCACTCGATAGTCGTTTTTGAATTACGAGAAGTGAAGATGCTGCCAGGTGAATGGGAGTTGACAGCTCTTTCGAAGGACGACTCTGAATGCGGCCCTAAAACATGCGATTTTACTTATTTTGCTAATGTAACGGCAGTATCATATTAGATTACAGCTTCCAGCTGGCTGTAGACTGGTTGTACAAGTCAACTAGGTAACCAGATGAAATAACATTGTGTCCTTCACTGCTTATTGCTTAACTTAAAAATATCCAATTATGTAATCTGCAGGTATATGTATATGTTTAGCATTACAGTGCTTTTGTAGATATAGTCAGTTATGCTTTATTTTAATAACAATATCGTGTATTTTTCTCTGAGTTTGTTTGCGTCATAAAAGTATTGCTGGCGTGCGAAATTTTTAAGTATGTGTATTTGGTGCAAATTTTAGTACCATATTCAAAATTGTTTATGGTTCATGGTACTCTGTAAAGTTCGCATGTATGGGATTTAATTATTTTAATCACTTCTATCTTAGTTTTTAAAATAAATTACTCGCTGGATTAAAATATTGTAACTTTTATTTTATGTCAAGTTTTTACAGCAAAAATTTTTTTGGGAACATTACCCTCTTCAATAAGTGAAAATTCCCTTGTGGCTTTGCGCGTTCAATGTAGGATAGTTAAGTGGTTCAGTAAAGTTCACGGTAAAATAAACAGCAGTTAATATACGAATTGAATCTGTTACAGGCAATGAGAATAGTTTGGTTTCAGAGAAAAAAAAATTAAAGTTTTCTCTTTCAGACTTTGGTATCACGATGTGCTTAAAATGTTATTATAAATTATAATAAACAGCCATACTGTATTCAAACAATTATAATCAAAAAAATTTCGAATACAATACGGTATATTTTACATGCCTTCACGACAAAATATATTTGTAAAAATGTCGACGTTAATGTTCCGATTTAATGTGTTAATTGAAAATCGCAACAAAAAAAAAAGAGTTCACATTTTAAACACAAATAATTTAGAACAGAGACAATGTGATGTGTCGAACTACGGAAAACAACTTTTTAAAATAAATAAATTTCGTGATGTTTAGTTACTTCAGAAAATCCACAGTCCAGACGTCTGATTCCAACTAATCTATCAAAACACATTATAAACGAAATATCGTACTGACGTGACTTAACAGATTAGTTTGATGAAATAGATAATGTTTTCAATAATTTGGGACACAGTTTAACCTAATACATACAAACATGAACAACATCAATATGCAATGTAACCAGCGTATCAGTTACAAATTATATCGACGGTAACTAGGGCTTTATTACAAAAACGTAATTTATGTTGAATTTATTATTATAGCTATAACGTGATTTTGTTAAGTGTTAGATAAATCTAAGACGCAGACAATTTGAGAAATGTGTAGTCGTTAGCATTTTAGGAACCATCCAACCCGTGAAAGCGTGCCCGTACGAATCGTCAATATTAATAATGCATGTTTCGGCACGGTATTCTCGTTACGCCGTGCAAAAGCTGCAGTGTTGAACACTCGTAACGGTTATTACTACTCGAACGTGCATTTTCTCTCAACTCTCTGCAATGCGGTAAGGCTAGAATAATTGTAAAAGGTTTGCTAATGCAACTTGTTAATGGCGCGCAGCAGTGAGTGGCTATTGACAGTGTGTTGCGCGCTGCTCTGTGCAGGAAATAAATATTACTGGAGCGATTGCGACAGAAAGTGGGTCGTTTTGTGGTTAGTTTTATGACGTCAAGGGATTTTTTCCTGAAAAAAAAAAGGCAAATGTTAATCACTCTTGTGAAGCTTTACTACATTTTAGTATTCACATTTGCCGCGCTCGTTCCAAAGCCGATATTGCTTTTCCAATGAAGCTGAGCACTTATTTTTGGCGGCACTCCACTTGAATTATACATTATTTACTTCCCGGCAGATTTTAGTTTTTTATTTGTCTTCTATGTCTCGTAGACAGCGAGACCATTAAAGAAGGTCGTGCGTAACATTATCATAATGACAAGAACTTTGTGAGAAATTAGCTATAGACTATCTTAAAATAAATCCCAGCATTTTCCTGCAAGCAATTTAAGAAAGCGGAAACACGAAGAAAATGTTTGGCGAAAATCACTTAAAAAATAAAATTTAAAATAGCTATACTACTATCACTTCTCTGAATATGTACTTATACGCAATGTTACTAAAGTGTTAAGTCTTATTCTAGAGAAGAACGTTTTACTAGCGGAAAAATATACTTATATTTAGTGAAAAAGAAAATAAGTTCTTTGTACACTTTTTTCCATTGTTAAATTTATAATAATAATGTGTAATTTGATATTAATAAATACACCACCTTATTTAATTTTAACTAAATAATTACTATAGGTATTTAACTCTTTCACAGTCTCCTAGTTAGACATATTACACTCTCATAGTTACGTTTCGAAAGTGCGGTGTTGGAAGAGCAGCTATCATCTACGACTCAAGTCCATGCTAAAAATAATAAATACTGCTCGATATTGAAGTGCCGTTTCGTGTTTCCCTTTTATACCCGTGGTTTACAACTGAGCAAATTGTATTGTTGTAGGTGGCCTACTTCTGTTAAAATAAATATTTCAATCATGGTTGTTTGTTGAAACTGCCATGACAGTTTCAACAGCAGTCTCAATATTTGTCCCTTTCAAAGATATACTATGTAAAATAAATTAACGTACAAGAAGAGTCCTTTAAAGGTGGTCCCGTGAGTAATGTGTGTAAAGTAATGAAGGTATGTAAAAAACATTAATCTATTGTGAAAACATCATATAAAGTAGACGATGGAAGTGTTCTCAATGTGACAGGCACGTTGCGTGAGTGCAAAGTGAGCGCGCTACGGTCAGTCGAGTGAAGGTCGGCGATGAGGAGCACACATTCTCCACGGGGCATCTTTTACATCCATCTTGTTTAAATGCATACCATAAATAAGTATACAACATCGTGTATATAAAATAAAATAATGCAGCTATCAGTTGGCGGCTAGTGAGCGGATGTATTTCCACGCTATGTTTTGCTCTGCCAAAAGGAGTCGCGGTGATCGAGGGGTCAGACCTCTCTGTGCCCACCCAGGTGGTTGTGGTTCGATTTCCAGCAGGTTCCGTCCCGGAATTTTCGCTCTTGGGGAAACGCAGCAGACGCCGTTTGCCGGCGGGATTTTTTTCCGGAAACTCCCGTTTCTCCTGCCTTTCTCATTCCGTCACTGCTTCACGCACATCTCATACATTCTTCGAGCCGGACGAGCGTCAGGCATGTCTCGCTAGTCGAGCAGCCGGACAAAACTCCCCCCTCCCTTCCCTGGCCGTCTCTCATGCCCAATTACTACGTTTCCATGTCAATTTCAAAACACTCACCGTTTCGAAAGTTACAATGTAAATATGATTCAATCGATTTGTGTCTCAAGGTCGTTTCACCTAAAAATAGGATCGTATCGGATTGAGTCGGCCGTAAAATGACATGTAAACAGGTATCGTATCGAAAGCGAATCGAAAGTAAATAAAAATACTTTTCTTTTTCGGACTGTGGGTTTTCGGTTGATAGGTGTGTGTATGTTTCTGTATAATATCGATCGTTACTAGATGTGGTCCACGGAAGAAGCTTTAGCTTTGTTAGAAATCGTCAGGAAAAGAGAAATAGTAAAACTGGTGTATGTAGCAGAGTGAAAAATAAATAGATTTTTTATTAAATTATTTATTTTATGTAAACCAACATAATTTCAGTTTTACAAACATTACGACTTACGCAAATTCGTCCAATTAACTGAACTATATTGATATCAGAACCAAAGTATGAATCTAAACGGTTACCGTGCTCAGTTGGGGCCAAATACTGAATTAGTTTCGGCATGTAAACGTAGTAAATGTGACCCTGCAAGAAGGTGGGGACACGAAGTGGATTTGAATTTATTTATTTGTTCTTCCAAAGTGTTTCAGATCATGGATGCTCAGTATGGTATAACCGTGTATAAGGTTCAAGGACTACTCAACACTTAGGCTGAGGTAGCCCCGGCCCAACGCTCCGAGGTTCACCGAGTGAAGGATCGCAACATGAGAGTTTACAGACAAGTTGCGGACGAGGGCGGCTCATCTGTTTCTGACTTGTGTCCGTACCCAGGCTCTGGCTGGTCGAACACACAAGTGCCTCGTTAATTAAGATGTAACATCATCTAACATAGTCGCCCTTCCAAAGTACTCTCAGCCAGGTCCTGTGTTATAACTGGGCAGACTGGGCAACTGCCCTGAGTGAAGGGTAGGAGCGGGCGGGCGTGGGGCGCAACTCACAGCAAGACAACTTATTCTTACTTTAAAAATAAACATACGCAGGATGAGTCGGGAGGAAAGGTACATGCTTTGAGGGGTGATAGTACTGGTGATTCTGAACAAAATGTTTCTAATGCCCATATATTAACCGTTTCAGAGAAACCGAATGAAAACTACAAGGAACGGGAAATGTGCAGGTAACGGTAAATCACGATACTGTTATCGTATGTTTTGTTTAATTGTGTACATTTCCACACGGTGTGGGGTTGGTTGGCTTGAAAGCGAAGTCTTCACGCGCAGGTTGGACACAAGAGAGGGACTTATTGTGCTCAAGTAAAGCAATGTACTAATGAGATCAGATCAGCAACACAGCATCTGTCTATCAGAGCAGCAAAATGCATTGAAGTTGGTGGTGGAGTGTTTGAACATGTTTTGTGAGGAAATGTACACAATTAAACAAAACTTACGATAATAGTAGCGTGATTTACCGTCACCTGCACTTATCGCGTTCCTTGTTGTTTTCATTCGGTTTCTCTGAAATAGTTAAGAAAAGGGCATATGTTTATTAGAAACGTTTTGTTCAGAATCACCAGTACTATCACCCCTCAAAGCATGTACCTTTCCTCCCAACTCACCCTGTATTTAATACAAAGTAACAAAGTTTGTTATTATTTCAATGTACGAACGTTAATTCTCTCTCTCTGCCTAACACAAATAGCATTGTAGTAAAGATAAAATATATATACATTATCCCGTACGTCTGATCCTGCAGGGTGATGAGCTATGTCTACAGCCCACGATTTATGTTGAAAATAATTCTGCAACAGCTTCATGGTTACTGGCAGTGTGCCATTGTTCAGACACGTCTTCCATTTGACTGCACCAATAAGAATAAGAAAATTGTAACAGCATACGTCTGTGATTTACCAGTAGAAACTCAAGATAAGTGAGAGTTAAAACAGCCAATCACAGACCTGAAGCAGGGCTGCAGATGTGCTCATAAGCCATTGAAACAAACTGTTGCACAATTCTTTTCAACAAAAAATCGTGGGCTCTAGCTATGTCATTACTTGCGTTCGTTTCCACTTCTGAGGCCCGCTGTGCAGTCGAGCTAGAAATGTTGGAACTAACGGATATATTAAAATAACGGACATAAAATAACAAAATGTAACATTTGCTCGGGGGAGTCGATGGTTGTAAAGTTTAACTTACCCAGGGGGCTGGTTTAATATAGCATTTTATGGGCGCAACGCAAAATGTGCTCCTGTGCCGCATCTGGTTCTGCTGTAGCGGAATTTAAATACGCATAAACGTAAATGCAAGCGGTCACGTGATGTGCACAAACTTATTGTAAATATGAAATACTTCGATAAGTACATTTACTTTGCTCGCGCAAGCACAGCTATGAAACGCGTATGACTATTCACATCCAACTGCGACATGAGGGCGCTCTGAACCAAAAAGTTCGTAATTTTATAATTGTTACAAACACTAGCAAACTGTTATACATTACATTGACAACAATTTCCAATTTTAAAATATTTTTCGTTTCCATTGATTTTGCGCAGGCCGACGTCAAATTAGCGATTTGACAATTTTCGCAACTTACCCAAATTAAAATTTAGTCAAACAGAACTAATGAAATAATGTACAGTGAAAATATATGTATTAAGTTACAGAATGCCATCTTTGTAATTTCACGTAAAAATTATTATGTTACGAAATTGTCTGAATGTACCTGAACTTTTGTATATCTTTCACTATCTTAACTTAAAAATAATTATTATTTTTGCTTAAAAATGTGTTATTCTGTAGCTTAATACACTTATTTACACTCAACATTTTTTAATTTGTATCGTTTGAACAGTTCCTACTTTGGGTAAGTAGCGAAAATGGTCAAGTCACTGTGGGCAATTTTCTCCTTAGCCAGAAAATCATCCAAACGTAATAGCAGCTATAAGGGATATGTTTGGGCGTGAAGAACTTGCCGTTGAATCTCAGGTAAGATAATTGTTGAGGTAAACTGTTAGGAATGCTAGGAATAGCCAAGAAAGAAATTGATAATATTCATATGTGCGACGAACTAATGTTTCATATTAATATCACTGCTCTATTAAAATGACATCTAATAAATGTACTTACCGGAGCTTAAACCTAGCAACAAAAATGTTGCAGATAATATAATAAACAATGATACATAATATTAGTTACATATGTCCTGTTTCAGAAACTATAATGTATTAACAGGGGCAAGCACATGCCTACGTGCGCCCAGTTGTAAGTATTTTCTTCGAGATGTGATATCCTGACCCTAATATATAATATAAAAATGAATCGCAAAATGTGTTGGTAAGCGCATAACTCAACAACGCCTGGACCAATTTGGCAAAATTTTTTTTTTTTTTTTTTTTTTTAATGTTCGTTGAAGTTCAAAGATGGTTTTTACGGCGAGAAAAATTCGAATAATTGGCGGAAAAAAACCCCTAAAACAGTAGAGTCAATTTGAGTTTTATTGCTATTGTTGTTTAAACAATGTAGGTATGTTCCTGTGATCGAGGCCTTAAGCATTCACTCAGGTATTGTATAAAGTTTGGGGTGTGGGAGGGGTGGGGTTATGGGTTCGTATCCCGTGCAAGACTTTGCGATGGGAATTACATGACATCATACAAGCGTATTGCACGCGCTCTTTACACTGTTATTGAGTACGCTAGCTGTTAAATGCCGGGCAGCTGTTTTGCGGTGGAAGCCGCAGCCGGGCAGCTGTTTTATAGAGAAATAAAGATGAATTAAAAAAAGAAGTTCTGCAATTAAAGTACGCTTAGCGCAGTGGACTGGGCAAATCTGTTTGTATTTGATGTTTTAAAGATAAATAGTGGATATAGTATAACATAGAATATAGTATCACCATCAATTAACACGTAACTAAAAGTTAGTTACTCTTTTCTATAGTACACGCGGGCGAAGCCGCAAAGGGACAGCTAGTGTATTATATTTATATATCGAAGTTAGTAGAGAGCGGATGCCGCTTGAGGTAAGAAATCGGTCACATGGAGATGGGCGTGACTAAGTAATCACCCGAGGTGCATGAATACCAAAGATCAAGTAAACTTCATGACAAGTAAGCCGTAATGTGCTCAAAACTCGCTGATCTAAGCGCAGAAGGCATAAATGGTTCAGTTTAGAGTGACGAAGAAAGGAGTATTTGAGCGAGTTGGCATAGTTGGAGAAGCAATTGCTGAGAGTGCAAATGGCGGATTGCAGAGATTTAAGCACGCCTGTCACATAGGCCCTACTTGTTGAGGAAAGGACTGACATTTAAGGCCTATTTTGTGAAAAAATGTGTCAAAAATTGTTGAAGATTCTATACGGATTGAAAGAACAAGAAATAACTTAATGTATTTTGATGATTGGTGGGTGGATATTAATAACCGCATTATATGTGATTAAGTTTAATATATTTTACTCAATATTTGGTGCGGTTAAGAACCTGTATTTTCTGAGGAAGATTTCTTACATTTCTGTTTTCTGCTATTACACTTAGAAAAAATAATATGTTTTTGCTATAGATTAGTAGTAACCAAAGTAAATACGTAAAGAATAGTATAAGATAAATAAAAAAGTATTATTTTAGTTAAATGTGTTAAATATCCTTGAAAACAGTTATGTATGTTTTCTCCGAAGAAGCAGAAATACATTTTCTAAGAACCGCAGCTCTCAAACACATTGTTTCGGCTGTAGTCAGATGTAGTTATTTGATACCATAGTGACACTTTTGAAACGTTAGTTAATTTTTTAAGTTTTCTTTGGCATTTAAAAATAAACGCATCAATTAAAAACTATAACAGCGTGTAGATTGTACCGTTCTGAAAATAATGTCTGAGTTATGAATAAATATTTATTTATAATAATTATTACAGACAAGGTGGTATTCAAATGTTTTCATTTGTTCGCGAACCACGTGTGAAGTGACTATCTTTAATTGTGAGGGGCTTAGATCAACGCAGCGGGTTAATTTTTCCGCTGATTTTCGAATATTAATCTTTAAATCCTGAAATGGAGCAATAATGTAAAACCCTTACATGGAATATTTTTGAAGGTTTTTGCTGTGTACTCTAGTTATTTCAAAGTAAATAACAATTTATTATTTTGACTATGTACATAAATTAATATTCTCTAATTTGACAACTAGCCAAAATCACTGAATTGTGACTCCACTGCGACTACACCGTGAAATTTTTTTCAATCCATCTATGTAAGAGTTTGCGTTATCTGTTTCCTTCCTGGATTAAAAAAAAATTGTAAGGAATCCGGAAACATTAATCGGTTGCCTCAAATTAAATAGGACTACGTTATCCACCATACAGTGTCCTTAATTTACTCGCTTAGATATTAAAAGGGTTACTACAGGGTCGTGCTTTATGATATCGGTTGAAGTGGGTCGACTGGTCAGTTATTTAAGTTCGGTTCCTAAGGAAAGCAAAGTGACTCTTTGATCACCTCATCCATCACTGTTAACATGATGCATCTTGTAACATAACTGCACTGTCCCCGCCAGTTGTCGCCTTCTAATACCGTATTATAGACGATGCTCATTTTATTAATAGTACTTAGTATGTTTCCCTAAGATGCTCCAAGTGATGTTTCATGCATACTATTTTACTGTAAGCTATACTTACGTAGGTAAATTCATGATCTGTATGTATGTTGTAATAAAACATCTTATTTTACACTTACCGCAGAAACCGTTAATCACTGAAAACCTCATAAACTGAATTGTGACTTCGGTGTTTCTGTAAACCTAGTTGATCAAATACATGCAGTTTTCAGGCCAGTGGAATAATACGAATAACGATTTATTTATTGATTTACTAGGTTTTCACTAGTACCACGGACGTAAAAGAACAGGTCTGGACACTCGCCTATCTGCCAATGTATTTTGCTTGACCCCCTTGTTGTTTGGCTGTAGTTCACCAAGTTACCGAGAATGTTGTACTTTTTGGCGCTGTTTTCCGGGCGGTCGGACTCAAGCTCCGTCCACTTTTTTCCATTGTTAAATTTATAAAGTAAATTAAGATTGCTGGAGCCTTTTCTTAAATTTGTGAACGAAGGAAATATTTCATAAATTGATAAGAAAATACGTTTTGATAAATTGTTTATCTTAGTGGGGAGGAAGTAGGCGGAGTTTGAGTTCGACCGCCCTAACTGCAATGCCAATAAAACACAATATTGTCGGTAACTTGGTGAATTGCAGCCAAACAACAAGGGGGTCAAGTTTCCAGGCGAGTGTCCAGACCTGATCTTCTACGACCATGCAGTAGTACATATCAAATGTGATGTTATAGCAAGCAAAGTTAATTATAAATTGCTTAGCCTTTATAAATGGAAATAAATTTATGTATACAATCAAATGTATTAACACGAACTCTAGACGTAATCAGTTGTTCGGACTGGCTATCAAAGGTCAACGAAACAACTATTTTGGAGAAGAAGAGAGTTGTGTCTGTTATACCGTATGTACTTTCTCAAAATGTTTGTATGATTATTTTACTTGTTAAATGATACATTATATAAATGTATGTTTTTTACGAAATGTTCTAAATACCGAATATTATCGAAAGCATTGACAAGATTATTAAAGAAAATACAACTATAAAATACTGCACAAGAATAATGTAGGCCAATTCATTACTCTCCATGTCAATGTTGCTTGTAAAATTAGAATGATAGATACGTGTAATCTAGGATTAATCCTGACTTAAGTATCGCAATTAATACTTTATGAATAAGTGAACACACAGTTACCAGCGTAAGTAATGAGCTAACTTTCTTAGATGTTGGAGCAAATCAATCTAAGTGGTTATCAGAAATAAATAAAAAATTGTTATCAATGTCTTGGAGTCTTCTGATACGGCAGAATTAAGTGATTAAACTACACTCAAACCCCGATACTGTATGACAAACTTTAACCATAGAACACACTGGTTACAATTGGTCAAGTGAAACCCTAAAAATGGGCATGAAAATTAAAAATATTTTATTTGTGTCACTCTGTTGTATAAAATGACGTATCAACAACTACGAACAAAATGAAAATTAAGACTAGGATGATAAAAAGTCAAAGGATGAAATGTAGCACAAATTTATACAGAAATTTGGGAAATAATGCGTAATAACTTTGCATGTTTGTGTTATACTGTCTTTAAAAATTGCTTGTCTACAGCAGTGTACGGTACTGAAGTCATAGATTTGATGAAACGTTAAAGAAATATGTAAACTTTTACATCCTCGCGAATTTCGACATATAATTTCTTAATATTGCCGTACTTTGTTCTGAAATGATAGACATACCAGTCTAAAACTGCACTAAATTATAACATCGTTAACAAACTACATAAATTACACTTTAGATGCCGTAGAGATTACAGCACTCGCGTCCAATCAAGGCGGTCCGGGTAATATTATCTGTGGGATCGGTCCCTGAGTTTTCTCAGGTGGGCTACGTGGCGGACGTTTCAGCTGGTTGAAGAGTTTCCTCTGGGTACTCCTGTTTCCCTGCCCAGAACATTCCGTCATTTCTCCATCGTGGGGCTTCGTTTCATGTCATTCTCTCAAAGCAGGAGTCCGATGTTTTTTCCTCGGGTGCACTCCCCTTGAAGTATTTTTCATCGGCCATTTTCCCAAAGGGTAGACATCGTGCAACAGATGCAAAATTGACCTGATGGATCTATTGTTCATTGATTTGTCTGACTCACAGTGAATATCGTGTTTACTTCCATTGCGCTGTATGCCGATATACTGTGCGGTTATCTTTAATCGAACAAACGACAATAATAGTTGCTCCCAGTTCAGACAACGTTTCAAATTAGGTTACTACTGTGCAAAGATATCGGGCCAATTAACTTATTATAAATGTCGGAATATAAGTTAAACGGATAAATTGAAGAAAAAGAGAACTAATGTGATTTTAGTCTTATAAAACTGCTAAAGTGAATTCCTCAAGACACTGGTGTACACACATGTATGAAAATAGTAATCACTAGACAGACTGACCGAATTTTTTATGTCTGTGTGATATGCAGAGATTAAAAAAAAAGCACAGGAGGAATGATACTGTCGGATGTATACTACTGTTAAATTTACTCAGTGGCATTCGAATAAGTTAATGACATTGATATCACGTTAGTGTAATGCTATATGTACACACTATTGTTGAAATGTATTACGTATCTAAAAATCTATTATTAGGAGGCTAGGAAAGTAGGCTACAACGAGCAAAAATTACAAGTGTTACGGTGTTCCTTCAGAACTGTCGTATACAGAATGTTTGGTAATTATAGGTACAATAGAAAGGGGTGTGTCGAAAACGATGAAACAAGAAAATATTGCAAATAAACACAGGTCCGGAAATATACGGTTTTCCCGTTACGATGTATGGACACGTGTAAACGTGACAATGTTGCAACGCTTCTACCAACGTCTGTGCCAGGCGCATGCATGATGGGTGCTCCGGTACGTTTCCGTGTAGTTGTTCGGGAACACGTCACACCTATGTTCAACAACAAGTGTATCGGTCGTAGCTTGCCAATACCATGGCCTTCCAGGACCCCCGACTTGAACCCATTGAATATTTTGTTTGTAGATATTTAAAAGTTTTGGTGTATGCCAGCCCTGCAGATAGTTTCCACGAACCACAGGAAGGATTGTGGATGGTTGCCACTGCATTCGGAACACACCTGGAACTTTTGAACGTGTACGGGCATCGATGCGAAGACGTGCTGAAGCCTGGCTTCACATGAACGGCGCCCATTTCGAACACTTGTAATGTCTTCGTCCACATGGGCAGCATTTTGACGTTCTGATCCTCGGGAACACTGGTATAGCGTTCTTGTCGTTACATGTAATGTGTCATATTGGAAAACCATTGGTTTTCGGAACTATGTTTATTGGCATTATTTCCTTATTTCTTCGTCTTCGACACACCTTTTCATTTGTACCCACAATTACCGAACACTCTGTAAAATACTTTTGTTTGAATAAGTATCTATTAAACTGTGATCTTACGAAGAAAAGTATTTGATGTTGATTTTACATTTTAAGCGCCATGGCTACAAATAAGTTTAATAGGCAGGAAAACGAACTGGGCGTAACTATGCAGAAGGGAACAAATACACTGTTAATTTGTCGAATATTTTTGAGATCAGAGCATTCTGTGCGTCTTTAAACATTTGAATAAAAAGCTTTACCTGCGCTTTTATTCCTCTTCAAACAACGCGAGCTTTAGTCAGTAACTTTGGATTACCTTTGAAGCTTCTCCTTGTACTTAGTACAATTATCTCTAAACTAATTTTTTGTGAACTGTTTTCCTTTCTTTAACAACCTTTTGAGCTCGGATTCTCTCTCAGTAGGTCGACCAATGGCAGCCTGGTATGTTCTCGTCGAGGTGGTGCTTTGAAAAATACCCCCGGAAATAATACAATGCAATTATAAGCCTCAGGCACGTTCATAAAAAAACTCTACCTTAAATTCCAACACTATGGCAATGTTTTAAGAAAGTATAAAAATTAATTTTAAATACTTTTATTCCCTAATGTACCGAGGACAAGGTAGGTAGGCAAACGTTAAAACAAATATATATAAATATGTGTGTAGCATATAAAATACATAATTTCTTTATTCTTAAATCCAGTAACGGCAAAAGCCATGTAACTGAAGTTTCATAAAAAAAATATTCATATTGTTTTAGCCTGCGTGCAAAATGTTTACGTTAGTTTTAACGAAAGTCAAATTATATTTGCATTTGGTGAGCATTTGCAGTTGTGTTGATTAAATATAACTAGAATATATTGTTGTGTGTCTATACGACGTTTCTACTGATTATTAATAATTAATACAATATTTCTTAGAGGGAAATGGAAAATTTATACTTGTAATAATAGAGTGCTATAAGCGAATAAGTAAATATAAGTATTTATTGGCAAACTTACAGAGCCAGGCCCAGCCAATCAGACTGTGAACGTGCTGACAGATCCCAAGAGAAACGTGTAAGATAATATATCCCACTTACGGCAAGCGTAGGTGTACTCATTTCTATCCAGTATATAAAGCTGTAGCAATCGTCACTGCCGAATAATGCATTTACAAAATTAATCTGAGTATATGACTGAGTGCTATTCTAAATTAAATGTGAACACTATCAGTGGAGATACAGGTTTATTGCGGCAAAAGTAGACTGTCTGAAAGTCTTCAATGTAACGAGTAATGAGTGTACGGATGACGTTCTTCTTCGTTATTGGTAGAGCCCGGTAATTTTCGCGAAAAGATTTTTGCAGCACTTTGTTTCAGTGCCTCACGTGCGCACCTTCATCTCTGTTTTGTGGTCAGTGATGGGATGCCTTAACATACAACGTCTGGAGGTTAAACCCGCAAATCACATACGTGTTGTGTCACAGTTATCTATTTACTGATTGGCACAGTCAAATGAATAATAACTCTGCACAAAAACACTCTGCCAATATCCATGAAGTTGAGCTGCAAGACACTGAAACAAAGTGGGGCAAAAATGTTTTCGCGAAAACTACCGGGCCCTACTAATGTGCAAATGCTGTCTACTCGAGTACATAAATATTCTTGGAGGCTATCCTGAAGGTCAGTGACCCCGAGAATTCCCCCTGTCTCTGTATATAAGTTAAAAATTCAAGTAAAGTGATTTTGGTCAGTACTTAACATCTATGTCTTCAGCGCTGATGAGGGGTGACATGATGTATGGAGTAACATCGCAATGAAGGGAAAGGGAGGGATCCCTGAGAACACTCGCCGATCAGAGGCATTGCCCGCAAAGATTTTAGTATGCAAAAATCCGAGGATCAACCTCGCCGGGTATCAAACCTGGATCTCCTTGGTGGTAGGCGAGTGCTTTAACCACTGTGCCAATCGCGGTCTTCGTCAGCTGAAATAATAACATATTTTTAACGGTCGAATATTTGTTTTCATCTGGAGATGCGGTAATTTTGCACAATTATCTTGCGGAAGGCTAGATTTCTCATTCCTATGTACGCACTGACAAAATTCGATTTACCATGGCCTTTTAACCGTACCAGCGGGTGGGATGCGATTGTTTCACGAGGTTTTCCTAGTTATTTATGTCTTGCTGTCGTCAAAGGCGTGTCAAATAACCCGTCAAACAGCGACGTAAGTGTATAAAGTAGGCCTGCACGTACTTGTTGTTCAACCCGAACTAGAGTAAATCCTCTAAATTCAAAACCTGACTACATTTATTTTCTTCAGTCACCCATTCTCCATGGAAATATTCGAGTACATGATTGATATCGATACGCTATGAACATATGCAGTTATATTTTCTTATTCGCGGCTTGTGCGTTTTTTTTTCCTACGTGACTGGACCAATTAAAACCACGTGTCATTTAGTAGTAGGTTCTTTAACTTGTTAGCAGTTTGACATTTCCAGTCACAAATACACACCATATGGTTCGAAAATACAACTAAAACTTGCCATGAACTTTTCTATGCGAAAAAAAATATTGATGATCTTATAATATCATTATGTAGTTTTACTATTGATATAATATCTACATTAATAATCAATAAACTCGTAAGCAGTCGATGTAATGATTTCATAATTTAATGTCGTTAATGTCGGCTCTTAATGAATAATACGAAATAAAGACAATATTTTAATTAGTGTTAAATTAACGAACATGTCAAACTTTTAAATTTTTAACGCAAAAATTTTAATTTTTATGATTTAAAAAGCATTTCGTCCTTATTGGTAACATATTTATCTTTGTAATTTACGTATTTAAGGGCATACAGCGCAGAAGTTACACAGGGTGTCCAGAATCACACGCGCAATAAGTACAAAACGGAAAACCTGGGCTAAATTTGGAAACGGAAGTATTTGTAGCAAAATGTTGCACGATGACATTATACACGAACAATGTAGTAACATTGCACTGTAGTTAGTTCTCTCTTGCTCTCCACAGATATCTTACTAATCTTACTGTTACTGTTCCAACCTGCATGTTATGGTTGCAGGCTAAACTCGCGAGCTGTTCTGGCATGATTCTATGTTTACTTAGCTGAACGAGGATTGCAATAGGGAGCTATCTTTGTGCAGCGTTGCCACATTGTGCACGTAGAATATCGTCGTTGCCACTTACATTTTCGTCTTCAATTTAGCCCAGGGTTCGCATGGTAAGTTTATTATGCAGATGTTTCTAGACGTCCTGTATATGAATACGGTGTACCATAATTAAAAATTGTTTGCTTAAGAAAGTGGGGTAAAATAACATTAATAATAGTATTTGATGAATAAGAGAATTGAAATGTTGAAAAGAAAACCTTTAAAGTGTAAGTAAAACGGTTATGAGTATGGACGAGAAAGACCGAAGAAAAGTTTAAATTAGCCGAGAGGAGCGCAAAGGAATGAAGGAGGTATTAAAAAGCAATGAATGCAAAAGCAATCAGAGTTACACTTTAAGAAGTTAGTTTTACGGTATCTTACGACAAAAGGAAACGTGTTATTATGGAGGAGAGAATTCAGAAAATATATCAGAGTTGCATAAACCACAGTTACAGGACTGAATTGATTGACTGTTTTCACAGTAATGTTTGAACCAGGTTCTTGCAGCATTATATTAGAGCTCCGGTGATTAGTGTTTTTTTCCTCCAGAAGTCAGTAGTTAACTACTTACTGATAAACAACAAATAGTATTTATTACAAGTACGTTGAACATAGTTTCATTTATTACGCTAAGTAAAAATTAATAAAAATAAATATTTTAAAATAAAAATTTGTGTTTAACTTAAATACACTATTCTAAATTTCTAAAAAGTACTACCTCTTGTACTAAAAACAGCTCGTAAAATAGTATACATTAAAAAGTTTTGTAAACGAAATTTTTTTATCGACGCTGCTTAGTAATATTTCTCCAACTATTTCTCAATTGTGCTTTGACGTTGTTTTCTGTTCTCTTTCTTGTAATAGCATTACTAAGAAGGGAGTTGTCACGTTAATCTCTGTTAAAATTATTTACTGCTTGTTAGCTGAAAGTGTGAATGACCTCCGTGCAGCATGTATCTAATTGTGAGTGTCGTGGATATACCTAACGTGTTGGATCAGAGGTAAAACACTCGCCTCGCGTTCGAGAGAACCCAGGTTTGATCTCTGGCACCTGCCATACTGATTTAGGTTTTCCAATGCTTTCCGAAGTCACTCTAGGCGAACGCTGGGATGGATTCTTAAATAGACCCTAGTCGACTATTATCTCCTTTCCCCCGTGTCCCTCTACGAAGGTCGGGTGCTGTTAGAGGGCATGTAAAACGTCCAAAACAATCATTAAATATAAATAATTTCATAAGGCAATGCGTAAAAAAGGTGGTATCAATTTATAAACATGATTAATTAATGAAATATAAAAGCCGAGGAGCGTTAAAATATTTTGATATTACTTATGATTTTGAGAAGACAATTTTTCTAAATCTTCACTGAGAGTCAATTTAACCGAATATTTGTTTGATTATAGCGAAATAGACATTTACTTTTGCTTAAAGTGTTCTGCCACCAGTATAAATTTCCAAAAGCAAAACCCCCGATGTTGTTGACGAAAATACAACATCAACCTACTTAGTAATTACAAAAATATTTAGTTGACACAATGAAATAATTTGCTTAGACGTACACAACGCTATGCATGTTGCACCAAAAAAACTTTATGTTTGTAAGCACATTTTCAGAGATAGATCCTGCGGACGATGACGTTGGTCGGCGGGTTATCTCGGAGATCTCCCGTTTCCCCTGCCCTTCCATTCTGACGCTGCTCCATACTCACCTCACGTCACCCCCCTCCCCATCCACCAACGCTTGAGAGCTAGTTTGCCATTCATGAGACAATTATAATTGTACCTATATTTGTAACTTTAATTAATATTGTTTGATTTGGATACAAACAAATTTGCGCTAATATTATGAAAATTTACGAGCCGTACGTCTATTAGAATGTGGCGAACACCATACTTCAGTCTTGATCGTGGATATAACGGACTGATCATCAGTGCGAGTTGTACCGGGTTCGAATCACTGCGCTGCATGCACATTGTTTTAAATGGCTCAGCACAAAGTTCTACGCACAGGCAAACTAGCCCAAATATTACATTTGGACATTCAGTTACAAAAAAGTTAATTTCGCTATGTATAAACAAATGATTGGAGTGCGCCAGCTAATTCTGTGTTACTTTACTGAACCTTTATTTTTCAGTGTATTCTCTGTGTCGATGTCTCGCTATTAGAGATGATGCCTTACTACGTGCACCTATCAAAGTGGCCCTTATTGCAACATATAATCTGTTACTAGCTTGCACAAGACAATCTGCTTCAAGAAGTAGCTGACGAAGTAAGTTAGAATTGACGAAGAAAGGGCACGTAGATAAGAGCTAGTGAGATATATTACCTCAAAAGAACAAATCCTTCACCGTTGTTTTCCCTTCTCTTTTTCTGCTTAGATCTACTCGCGGGCTCCTAGCTTGAAGCTATGGTTCTCAAACAAGAACCGCTTCTCAGCTGTCAGCTGCAGGAGATGCTGGTAAAGCTTGGCTTACCCAGGAGTTGATAGGATGGAGATCGATTAGGAGGGATGGGCAGGGGGGTGTCGTTTAATTCCCTTTCTTCGTAGATATCTTCAATTGACGGAGCAGCACCCGAGGAAAAAAAATTGACAAGAAGTTGAAAAGAGAGATGATTTCACACTCTTTTTTTTGTCTATTATCAACAGACGTAAGAAAACTTCTAGTTGAGCGACAGGCTAAACGTGTTCCATGCATTTGATGGTTTAAATTTTGAACGCGTTTACTTTTGTAAACTCCAAGCAGTGTGTAATAATAACTTACACATGCTTTTAACCGCAGGTTGTTAAACGTATCTTCATATAAAACTCGAATTGATATGTTCCCACAGAACGGGGATTTGAATATAATTTCTGATTAATACAGTCGGTACACGGTAAGCGGGCAGTTATGAAAGCTCTACTTGCTGTCCTTTCTGTCAGTTTGTATCATTCCACGGTTTGTAAATATCAACGTAACAATTTTCTTTTATTAACGTAGGTGTGTGCATACAATATGTAGGCTATATCAACATTTCACTGCTAATAATATGTACATTAATTAATTTGTTTATTAGCATCCTGTAATTTCATTTCCACAGTGAACAAGAATTTGTCAGAATAAAATACAATACACATAATGTACAATGAATACAGCAAAAACAACACAGTAGTGAAAAGCACTAGACAACACAGTAAAGCTGCTGAAACACACATTAGTTTTGGATGCAATACGATAGGTACAATGCTATTCTTATAAGTGCATCTCCAGATAAAGCATAACTGTACAAGCCGCTGAGCTGTCACTTAGATGAGGCTCATACATAAAATATAAAGTAAGAGACAAATGTAAGCAAGAAAAAAATATAAGTAATAAATAAAAATCATACAAGATTAGACTATTAATTAATTAATTTTGGTGTTTTTTTTCTAAATACTCATCAACAGAATAAAATGCTTCATCTATTAAATAAAACTTTAAATGTGATTTGAATTTATTGAAGTGACTGGAATTGTGAATTTTTTTCCGCAACAACTGGGGTAGGTTATTTAATAATTTCCTGCTACTTTGGTAAGGTTTTTTTTCGGATTACACAGTTCTGACTGGATATTCGTGCATTTTATGGTGATTATGGGTGTTGCAATTATGGATATTACTACTTGCTTATTAAATACGTGGGTAGACTATTTAATAATACCTCTCATTAAAAGCAATTGATGGCTTATTACCTAGGTCTTCATAATAAAACAAAAATATTTCGTTAGAAGATGTTGCTGGCCAAACTGAAAATCTAACATAGTAAAAGCAGAGCGAGGTATAGCAGTTACATAACGTTAGGCATACGGTTATTCATGGTTTCTCGAAATCGTCACATGCAAATTATGAGATGTTTCTTTAACGTAGGTCGTGGCCGATAACTATACATGTTCCTGTCCTTGGGTAAGTTCTATGTGAAAAGATTTACACATAAAAAAAATTCAAGCGTTTTGGATATATTTCATCTCATGAATTTATATAGAATCGTAAACAATGGAAATATGTCTTGAGCAAGCAGTAACAGTTAAATTGTGTACGGTTATAGTTTAACCAACTTAATGAAACAAATTTCTTCACCTTCAGTTTTAACGTTTACTTTTTCATTCTGCGAACACTTTAACCGTCGGTTTTTACTTTACTGTCGTCGAGACTCTTACGTTTTAGGGAAAAATACACCGTACACAGTGACATTTAGCTAAACAAACAAGGAATAAGTTATTATTGCTTTTATTATTACTATTATTGTTATTAATATAATTTATGTTATATTCTGCGTTTAACAACCTTTCGTGACTTTAATCGTCTTCAGCTGGAAGTCTATATAATTTTACTGGACAACGTACTTGAAGAGATATCGCGGCGAACTTTTTAGCCAAAGCCTCGTGCAGGTGAACGGACATATAATGATAATAATAATTAATAATAACAAGCTCATTCTTACCTGAGATTCAAAATAAGTACAGAAAATTATAATGGAATGTGTTCATTGGCTGCTGACCACTATGCTTTGTGATTTTGCAGGAGAAATAGATTTTGTCTGACGTGTACAAACCACACTTGCTGTCCCTAAGTAATAATAATATATCAGCATAAAAATACGTAATATTTGCGCGCGTTGTATACAAAAGCTACGACGCTGTAAGATTGCTATTATATTACATTCTATACATACAACAAGAAAGAAATCAAGAGGATTTAAAACGTCAGTTTTCCAATAATTTGTTTGGTTGACAATTTTTCCCACATAGAGAACCAAATTTGCGTTACATTTGTACCAGATTCTTAGAATCATAACCGCTGGTCATTGTTTGATAATTCCTGTTGACTACTGAAACAAACGGTAATTGAACATGAACTGTTCTTATTGACGTTTGGCATCGTACGTTGGTAACATTTACGCCATTTTCACGTAACATTTTTTATTGCTTGCGCGTTGATGTTTTTTATTATTCTTGTACACATTTAGATCGCTTGCAAATACAAAGTCGGTGCAAATACTTAAATTACTTGGTATAAAACATGTAGAAAATATGTTGAGTATTAAACCCGCGAATATTTTTTTTTTTGATTTCCGAATTTTTGCAGTAAACGTAGAAACTACGTGAGACTGAATTAGGTAATTCGATGCTAACAGAACCAGGAGCGAGGAAACCAATTGTTATAATAATAACTTAATTTTATATAAATATTTTATTTATTTATTTATCAAGATTTACGTACTGGCCAACATTTTTTACAACCTTAAACGGACAGCACTAACAAAAATGTATATACAAAAAGGAAAGAAAAAAATTAAGAGAAATGAAACAAATATACATAATATACAAAAACTTACACATGGAAAAGCGTGTAATTTTGAGATAACCACGTTCTGTTAGACAAATAACCGAATAGTTGGAAGCAATTATATTTTCTAAGTATTGTTTAGATTCAGTCCTAAGACCCCTGCCATTTTGATAGTAAAGATACAACGCACTCGGGTTTGTCATTAGCCTGTATTACTGGCTCCTCCAGCCAGCTCATTAAACTGTTCATCAGTATTTACAGTAGACACTGCGTCATTTTGTGATGTCTCAACGGTGGTTTTGTGCACTGCCGAGTCTGCCGTCGCCTCAGTGTTCGCAGTATCGGCTGAACTTGACTGCACGAACACCTGCTCGTGCTGAAGTCTACCGTAGAAAGGACTTATTACACAGCCAGAAGGCCAAAAAACTGTATTAAAAATGCGGTCATTGTCAGATTCTCCGACTGATACGTAAAACGATGAGTACGAATCATGCCTAGTTTTAAGTCTTACCACTTTAAGATGTGTTAATTCAATTTCTTTATTGATACAGGACACAATGTCATTTTCCTGCACATCAGGCGCACAACGAGATACAAAGATTGACTTCATGCGTGGCCGAATTGGTTTCGAAACCATCTTAATATCTACGTTGTTCCTGATACCTAGTTGCACTTGTTTTTTCCCGTCACGTGTTTAGAAACTGATGACTCATTGTCACCTGACTGCTTTCTTAAGCGTCGATGTGCTACCGTGAAACTATCCGCGTCAGCTGCTGGCGACGTGGAAACTGTTTGCTGCCCACGCGCTTCGTTTGTCGCACGTGGCGGTCCCGTGGTGTTACCATATGTTACCTTAGAAACAATGTTCTGTACCCGCTGGCTTGTTGCAGATGGGGAATTAGTTTTGTTATGTGTTTGTGTTTGCCCATTTTCAACTACCTGGCTGTATGTCTTATTAGATTTAGACTTATTCGCCTCAGACTGAACACAGTGAAAGAAACAACGTGCTCCCCTGTCTACGGACTGCACACTTTCAAACATCGTTAGCAACAATGTATTTTCTTATATATAATAATAATAATAGAGTGTAGTAAGTGCAGTCCTGTTTTTCAGAGGTTGATTTCAAAAGTTCCCAATTTATCGTGAAATAATTTTATACTCTGCTTACAAGTGATGTAGAAGTTTTATTATATTGCCAGTCTATATTTTAGCTCTGAAGTGAACCGAAGATATTTATTTCACCATTTATACTGTAAATTCATTCCAGCACTGAGACTCAAATTGCAAAATGTTACCAGTTATTACCCATAAGTAGGTGTCAAATTTTAATGAACTAATAGGAAAGAGAGTTAGTTTGCATTTCAGATGTGCTGGGTTCAGTTATAGAAAAATGAGCGTGTATTATTAGTCCAATAAAAGTGGGTAACAATACACTTTCTTGGTATCAAACGTTTTAGTCTAGTTTAGTATTCCGCGACTTCGAAGGACGCGTTATATACGACTTACAGCCATCTCAGCGTCTGCTAACTCTTAAGAACTAACAAAATACCTTCGCTTAATAATGGAAAACTAGCTGGTATGTGGCCGCAGTCACTTTTCACAAGCGTTACAACCGCAAGGCTCGTAATATCAGTCATTACATTCTTCTCATGGGCTGAAATGACAACACCATACATTCATTTTTATTGTTGTTTATTAACCTAACAGAATCGCCCTTCAATCATTTGCTCAAATTAGGTTTCCATTTTATACCTGCCTGTACGTACTAGATTAAATTTACTTAAATTGCCTTATCTATACTGTAACGCGGGAGGATAAAGTCAACGAGGGAGGCCTGTGCACTGCAGAATCCTTAGATGTAAAAGATTTCTGGTGTAAACACAGGTAACTTTTGGAAACGAGCATAAGATGGCACGTAATATCCTATACCGGCCAGGTAGGCTACCATATTAACATTTAGTCATTTATTGTTAGTAAAGTTCAACTATGCTGCTACATAAATTACCTCCATCGCTATTACAGTGCAATTGTCGTTTGCATTATAAAACGTAGCATGAGATTCACATCTAAAGAATTTTAGAAATATTTACTTCAGAGTTTCTGTTGGTTAGGGCACTTGCTTCCCATCAAGAAAATTCGGGTTCGATTCCTTGTGGAGTTAGTCCCCAGATTTCCGCATCTGAGGAAGTGTAGAACGATGCTGCTTATTTGCGTGTTTTCTCTAGGATCTCCTATTTCCACCGTCCCTCTAACTCCGGGGCCCCATCCATTATATGGCATAATTTCACGTCATACTCCTGGGAGAAAAGATGTCTGCGAACGCTCATTTATAAGCCTGCATCCTGGGTTAGACACTCTTCAACTGCCGTACCCTCCCCATGCGATTTCTACTAATAGCATTTACTTGCTACAAATGAAGTATTCTTGTAGAAATACTAACTTCTTACAATCACAGCAGTGCTTGTTATCCTGTACTTGTTCGCTTCCGAAAGTGTCGTCGATGTGGTATTAGATAGATTCGGCGAAGAACCAACTTGAAAAATTCACCCCCCTGAACTTATTTTTCAATGCATGCCCTCAAATTTACTGAGTTTTTATATACGTACAACGATCAGAGTAACATACAGCAGATGTATTATTGTCAGAAATGCTCTGATAGATGATTAATTCGATTATAAATGCTAAAATAATGTTGCCTCACCGGTTTACAATATATCGTAAAATATACATACATTATATTTTCTGATGACCTACTAACAGCGAATTTTTTCTGTAATGTAACACACACAAATTTACAGAAAAAAAACATTGCTTTTTTTTGTAAAAATTCTTAGTATTTTTTATAATTCAGTGAAATAAAGAATACGTTTTCTTGACATTTACTACGCTATTTATTCGTAGTATTTATTTACGGAATAAAGGTTTTCGTAATCACCAAATTGTACCTAACTCTGACTTTTTTTGCCGTTTATTTACTAGTGTTCGGGGGTTTCTGGACGTTAAGCCTCCCAGCACGGTATTAGCATTAATACAAAAGTGTTTCAATTTTAATATTTTACCATATGAATACGTTAATCTACCTCGACTAAAAGGGAGATTTCGACTACGAGAGCTGAAAAGCTACTGTCCATGACAACGTATGAATATTATGTTCTCTCCGATTTGTCATTTCCGAACCACCCTCTTTCACTATGTAACGCATGAAAATTACGCGTTGTGAGTACATGTATTACGGGAACATACAACATTGTATATTCACACAAATTATTCCAACGGTAATTCACGATGCACTGCTTAGTATACAGATTTGAAGTAAAAAAACAATGAATAAGAAACACCGTGTTGATTTTAATGTCTACCGAAACTCTGGGGACATTTGTGTGCGTTCTAGGTATATTATTTTATAACGTTGTGACCTTGGCGATAGTCATGAACAATTTTTTTTTAGTTTTATTTGCAATCTCGGAACACGGATCAATGAGTAAAATAATATAAAAATGTATTGTGTGAACTTAAGTTGCTTCTCTGTACATGTAGTGAAAAAAACGTGTTTCAGTGAGTTGAAATTATTTCGTTTTTCAATCGAAGCGTCTTAGTTACACTTGTATAGCTGTGAAAATTTCATACATGTCGAGTTATGTCGCTAATGGTAAATAAATTCGATACGTTTATTTGAAACATGATTTCAAAGCCCTCAAAATGGCGAAAAATTACTATTTATTAATTTTTAGAATGTCGTTGGTAAGAATATAACTAACCGGCTTCAAAACACACACAAATCGTAACGTGCGTTGTACTTCAAATCCCTACTTCCCACTAATAACATATGGTTGCTGTTTTAAGTCCTAATGGAAGAATGATAGTAGTAAACTACTGTGGGCCTTGGGTAGTGGCTTACTAGTGGAAGCAATACTGCGCTATATAAGCCAATCTGCGGCGACCTCAGCAAACCATCTCCTTGGTGCCTCAAAAACATAAACCCAGTCTATGAAGGGAGTCACTATAACGGTATATCGCAGAGGAGACATTGACGTACTGTTTAATATCATTTAAATGGTCGTCTTACCGTCACGAAAACAAAATTAGCAACATACCATAAAAAAAAACAGAAAAAGTGCTGACCATCTTGAGCTAAACAGCTTCAGTTGCTACAGCTAATATGATTCATTTCTGTCGTAGTCTATACAGACGTTAGGCCAGAGAAAGCAGTACGTCATTATATGATCACCATGCTTTTGAACTACTTGTACCAGTTATTTTTCGATAAAGACGCATTTATGTTCTGTGAAAGTTATGGCGTAACTTCAGTATCCTCTGTATTCGCTTAAAAATTCCTAAGTAAATTAAATTAGGAACACTAAGGTAAATATCCGAGATTTGCTAAAAAATTAAAACAATTTCTTTAAGTCGGCTATTTTAAAGTATATTTGCTTACTGATATGCGGCACGTTGCCGGCTAGTCTGCCCTATAAGTAGGGCCCGGTAGTTTTCGCGAAACGATTTTTGGAGCACTTTGTTTTAATGCCTTACGAGCGCACCTGCATCTCTGTTTTGTGGTCAGTGATTGGATGCCGTAACATACAACGTCTGGAGGTTAAACCCGCAAATTACATACGTGTTGTGTCACAGTTATCCATGTACTGACTGGCACAGTCAAATGAATATTAACTTTGCACAAAAACACTCTGCCAATAATCATGAAGTTGAGCTGCAGATGTGCACGTAAGACACTGAAACAAAGTGGGGCAAAAATATTTTCGCGAAAACTACCGGGCCCTATGTATAAGCGAGCAAGACACTCTTTGAGCGGAAGACAATATTCAACGGAGATATTCTGATTTAATATTTGAAAATACTATATCAACGAGCTCCTCAACGACAGAGTGCCTGGCCTATTTTGCGTGAGTAAGTGTCAACATTGCGGTATCGCCATGTTTGGCTATCACAGAACGCGAACCCAAGCTACTGAACAGTAGAAATAACCATATTATAAACGTAATGTGTGGAACATGATACCTCCACATCTGCGTCACAGACCAAACAAACACTTATACAGACGTGAAGTGATGTGGTGGCTCATTTCACCGCTTATTGGCTGCCCGAATTTATTAATACAAGCCCCGTGTCCGTTTGATTTCTGCATGTTACAGCATGTTTCCTATTGGCCTGGCTACCAGATAACCCTCAAAATGAAATGTCTGTGGCAGTTGTGTTCTATCACCGAAGTGATGTATAATGTACTCAACTGTACTCGTGGGCCAAAATGGCTTCACTGATTAAGTAACCTAAGAAAATCAAACCGAACAAACATTGCGAAAATGGTTTAACTTTACACAAAATGCATATTCCAGTAGTGTTTACATCACTAAAGTGTACTTTAGCACAACATTGTTTGTAGTTTATAATGCGTTAAATTAAAAATACGAATAATATTGGTTAAACAAGCAGGTTACTGTATCTGTATTTGTGATTTACACTTGTATCAAATTACACATTTTGATACATAAATATAAATAACATTGTCTTCATAATATTTCACCAACGTTTAAACAAAGACAAACTTAGCTTTTTCCCAGTAATCTGGTGTAAATTTATAAATTCGAGAAGAGCAAATAATATTACTTACAGATTCACTTTATTTCTTTTAAGCTGTTTTTGCTAAATTCATAACTGTGCTCTTAGAGATTTTAGCAACAAACCGAAAATTGTTCGGCTTTCTACCAGTATCACAACCACAATATTTCAAACGTAACATAGGATGTCATGAGCTTTGAGCTTCCTGTGGATTTCATTGTATTAAACTTTGTTGTTGACAAATAGTAGTGCTTTAGGATATTTTCCGTAATTTTGTAAACAAATTATTATAATTCAAATTTGTTTTTGTTCTGTAATTTAATTGATGGACTATTTCTGACTTTGTGTATGGCAACTTGGGTAGCTAACTACATTCTCTGGCTAGTGAGTGTATTATCTTTAACAGCCGTTATCAACTGAAATCGAACCTGATATTATCAGCTTCTTTTTTGCCTTTTGTATTCTGATTCTTAACTTAATTATTATGTATGTATTTGATACAGGCATATCAAATGTTAATATTAAAAAAATGTTATTGATCTGTGATAAAAAAAATATTTGAATTGTATATGAGACTATTGTGACAGCATAACCATACGTTTAACTATAGAAAATTTCTCGGCAACTATCTGCTACAGTGTTAACAGTTGTAATACTTTAGCAGATGTAAGTTTTAACTTGTAACGTAAACGTTTTCACACATAACATGCCTGTACAAATATTTCTTTACCCCCAAAATAGGAGATATACATTTAATTTAGTACGTTATTACCGAAATCTAAATGGTTACGTCATTGTTAATTAATGAAGTTATACATTTACTTTTAACAGATGCTTGAATATTTGGTTGCATAATTATGCGTATTTAACGTAACCGTAGTATCTTTATTTAAGATCTACGCTGAATATTTCAAAATAAAAAAAATATAAATATTGACTGTATTTTTTGCGTTGTTTTGTTACTAAGGCATTAAACGCTAACTTTTATGATTATTTACTAGACATAACATTTTGAATTGGACTGACATTATTACGTTTTCACAAAGTAAGTGCCGCAAAAACTCTACGCGAAATGAAGGAATTGACACTAAATTTATAGATTTCTTACTTATAATAAAAAACATGTCATCAAATATGGACTTTTTTGTTTATTAAGCTATAAAATTGGTGTAATATGTCTACGCAGTTTAATTTTTTGAATAACTTATGCACAATTACACACAGAGTCCTTGGTTCTGAAAATTACACAAACCTAAGTGTAAAACTACCGAAGAAATATTCCTGTAGTTAATTTCACACTATTTCACAGAATAATACACATGTGACATTTTATAATGACTTTTTAAATATATATCACATCCTCCAATGTCGACATAATATTACGAAAGGTTCCATAGCTTCCAAAAATTCTAATTGTTTCGATGTTTACCTCTCGCTCTGGAATAAATAAAAATCGAAGAGGTGACAATACACAAATTCACTGCTTATCCTTTTTATAATAACTAAATTGTTGATATTTGATGTATGTTGATGGAATACTGAATTATCGGTACTTTGTATGAATACAAGAATGTATCTTCTATTTTAAGCACCTTCTCTTAATGGGGGCATTAATCCATCATTAGATATCAGTGTAAACACACACAAACGATAAGCACTGCTACTTTATATGAACGTACGGTAAATACTACATCCGTGCAACATATGTAAGCTATATCACGTGACCTATGCCTGATCTAAAAATATAGTATTTGTTTTCTGTTACGTTTCAACGGCGAGTTCGTAAAACCGGGGAATTTCAATTAATTCGCTAATGGAGATGCGATCTCCGCAAGTTTTTTGCATGCAGCGGGAAGCGCACACGCGTGTAAGCGATATCCCAGAGGTGGAGTGAAAAAGGGCTGCGTGCAAAGCGATATTTGTAGACCAGAAGTACCACAATCAATACCTGGCGCAGGTTCAGGTTACAACAGAACTGGGCTGCTATTGAAACTAATACATACACTGTATAGGGGAAACGTTAGGACTTTTGCACTTTAACCTTACTTCACTAATTGCTTGAGTGTACGAGGAATTGAAAAACAAACCAAATAATATCCTTACACAGAAGGAAGAACAGAAAAACATAAAGGAAAATGATTTCAATTTTGTAAACGTATGTTCTATATAGCATTTAAAATTATTCGTTTTATATTCATTTTACACTAAAGAAATTAGTAAACGTGAAATTACTTAAATATAAAATAAATTACTTCGAAACAAAATATTTTAATACATAAAAATTGGGCTAGATTATTGCGGAAGGCTGTAAGATAATTTAAGAAACAAGTATTTAACACATTATGCAAAAATTTCCGTAATACAATTTTAATTATTTTCTGAGACGACAAAAGTGTTTTTAAATACACGAAGAGGTAAATATGTTACCCACAAAAGTATGTCTAACGCATAGTTATTGCTGTTACATACGCTTTCATGGCGACGAAGCGGACAATATTAATGCAATCGAAAAGTCTGCTCTGATCAGAAATTATAAGTGCTTCATGTTGGTGTGATTAAGAGGACAGACGGAGTTTGTTTACAACATAACACACAGTTCTACATCAGTCTATATCAATAAGTCGATAGCTTATTGGCCCTAGCGCATTATGGAAATTGAAGAACTCCATTTGTTAGCATTCTTTATTAAATAACCGGTAGATCATAAAAGTAATATTTTTCAACAATTTAAAAGTGGTGTTATTATAAGAGATTCTAGAGCCTTTTGTTCGGAATCGAAGTTATTAAATAAGAAATAATTAAATAACGGATTAAATATAGCCATGAATGATGTGTTTAAGAAGTTTTGAGGATGTGGGAAATAATGTATATTGACTAATACATTTCATCATAGTTTAAAATTCATTATACGAACCCCTAAACAGAAAATAATTAAATCATAACTGTTTGGTGACAACGGTGAGATGTGTCAATGAAATTATATAAGTAAATATTTTTTAACCTTTTATGATGAGAGTATCTTTTATGGAAGGAGTTACGTACACTTTTGTTTAGAAGAAATATGTTAATCGCGAAGTATAACAACGTATTAAAAACAAATAAGAATATTAAAACTGATTTTGAAAGTTCTTAGCTAATGTGGAAAAATAAAAAAATGCATATATATATATATATATATATATATATATATATATTTCGTAATATGAAATAGGTAATCAAAATTTTTCTCAGTAAAGCCAAATAAAATACGTATTTACTCAAAACATGAACAACATTCACAATCGCAACTTAATATGTTTTTGATAGTGTATTAGCGTATATTAAATTAATTATGGATCAGCACAACATAATATATTGCTAAAACATAAGACAAATATCTGCATTGAAAAGTAAACATTGCGTTGGTGTTATATCTAACTGCATGAACCAACAAAGCGATGTAATGTAAGTCAAACAGTGCTACATATGTCGTGTGTCAATCAGTGTCGCACGCTACACGAACCAGCAGGAATCAGAGCTCTTTTAAATGTAAAGTGTAAAAAATATTCATTGACTCCTGGTGGTCTTGCATATACTACCCAATGTAGTAGCATCAACTCAGTGAAATACCACTATGTGAAGTTACACTTCCTCTTTTACCTCACGAGGAATCTGTTATTGACATGACTAAATTTTTTTATGAAACTTGATATTTTAATTTTTCTAGAAGGGCGCCAGTGAAAACTCTCGTATTTTATTTGAGGAAGGAGTTGCTGATCGGCGTAATTTTGGGTCTATTAAAAGTACTGGAATTCTCTACCATGTTAAAAAGCCATTGACATTAGTGATTATAGTAAGCACATGTAACAAAGTTACTAAAGAACTAACAATCTGTTTCACATTGAAATCATAGCAACATTTTGACTTTGTTCAAATCAGTAAACAATTATAATTCCTTATATACATCGACAAAATAGTAACATCCTAGATCATGACTAAATTACAAATATTAAATAAACGTCTCCGCCCAACAATTTTACACATCTAACACTTCTGATAAAAAGAGACATTTCTTACATACAACCCACACGCTCATATAGTTCAAAATAATGTAAAGATTGGTTCAGTTGTCTAGTCATAACATTTATTCAAGTTGAATTACCAAAATTTTTCCTTCGACAAAACATAGAACATATTCTTGATAAACTGCTTGAATCTTTCATTAAATTGACATGCAGAATCATTGCAAGGGTATTGTGGGTTAAGTTTCTATAATGCTTACAAGTCCAAAATAAGATCAACAAATGATCTCCGAAATTCAGTGCAAATGTCTTCCATACCTAAATTTTGCCTTATTTACCAAAAACATATTTTAAAACAGATGTTATTGCAGAAAATTAGAAATATTATTTAGCATCTACACTCCTTCTTAGGGACGTGTTCTGAATTGTCAGTTTCAAACTACATCGACGCACGTGTCAATTCAGAGACTGAGAGTATACTCTGTAGAAAGCACACTTAGCAGCCACGAGTGAGGACAGTTACCGCAAGTGAAATACACCTGCGCTTTACTGCTTCATGAACGTAGAGTTTTCAACCATTAGAACTTCTGAAAGTTCAGCACTTAGCAACCTCAAATTATTTCATCAATATAAAACTAAACCGCAAGTATAAGTTGTTCATAGAAACCATTATGCTGAAATCAGGATCTTGAAAAGTATAACAGAACAGGATATCTCCTTTGCACTGAAACATATCTTCACCTGTATAATTAGTTCAAATCATGTAACACTTGGCATGGACTATAAACTGGACACCAGTTGAAGTAAACAAAGGAATACAAGCAGTTTCTATCTTGTTTCTTTAGTTTATGAACACAGACCAGGACATCTTCAAGACAAGCAGGTTACAACAGCGAACATAAAACATAGCGAAAGTACAGCCTCTCCAGGCTAACAGTAGCTGCTTGACTACATTAGTGAGCAAATGTGACACAGGTTAGTAATGATAAAACAACAAATTACATTCTCACTCTTCATATCCTGTTGTTCGATGCAGTTACAAGGTGATTATTTTAATTTTAGCTGAACTGTTCCTTTATCTGTTATGTAGAATAAACATTAGTTCACTTTCTGTCGTGGTTACACGGAGTATTTTGAAACAATATTAGTCTTTGGCATCTACATCTATGGCATCATGTTAAAAAAGTCACGGATGAATATTTTAGTGCTGCTTACACTAATATATTATGTTTTTTACTACTTTGTGTAGATTTTTCGCGTGTACTTCTAGAACTAGAACATGGATTTATGTTTGATTCGAACGACGGGTGGTGCATTTGTATTAAGCACAGCCTCCCCGTTCGTTTAGGCATAAACTGTCTTCTCATGAGACTAATTTTTGTCCGGTGTCCTACTCCCTACTCGTTCACGATCATCTTGGCGACTCGAATCAAAATTTTACCTACTCTTTGGTAAGTGACCATTAGGAGAATGCTGGTGAGTTGGACGATACTCACTGCAGTCATATATAGGTCACTTTCCTCTTTGATTTTAACAAGGCTCATCATCTTTTCGCCAACGTCGCAGTGCCACCAGGATTTGTTACCCTCATATCGAGCGAGGTGGCGCAACGGCTGACTCGTTGGACTCACTTTCAGGAGGAAACAGGTTCATTGCCCGGCTCCGGCCACGCTGCATTCGATTTTTTGTGGTTTTCCGAAATTGCTCCAGACGAACGCTGGAATGCTTTCTTACCAAAGGCCATGGCCGACTCCTCTCCCAGTTTCTGTCATTATTCTAAACTGCGAGTCAATGTCTCTTATGACCTCGCTGTCGACGAGACGTGACAAAGCCCACTTACCTTGCCTTCACCATCGTACTTCCACTCAGAGTCGTTAGAATTCTTATTTCATCAGTAATATAACTTTTTGTGACGAGTATAGCAATCTGGCGAACAGCGAGTTTTCAAATCGCTCTGACGATATTTGTTATTAAATCACTTAGTATTAAATCTGGTTGGGAAGATGAGTTTTAGTCAGCTTAATGCATAACTTGCAACCTTGCATAGCAAATAATTTCTTCTCAAAATTCCTGTTTTCAGGAAAACGAGCGGCCTGACTATTGTGGCTGATATATAAACATTAAGTGTGTTTATACCAAACGTATAAATATTTCGTCCAACATTCATAAACTTAAATACATAGAGTGGCCATACAAAACTGTAATATGATCCTCAAGTGAATTTTTTTTACCTGGGTAATTTTTTTGCAGAGAAGCTGAGCACGAAGTTACCGTTAATGTTATCTTCTCCAGAACTTATGTTCAAAATACTGTATGTAAGCAGTATTCGAATTTATATCGTCTTTCTCAATCTCCTACAAGTGCTGTCACAGCAATATAATACTATGCAGTGCCTCTCATACTTCGATCCTTCCTACTTGCATATATTTTTCTAATATCTTCAAAAACCGAATTGGGTTTTCCGATTCCCTACATCGGTAAATACGTACAGTTCAGTAGTACGCGTTGTTGACATGTGATATTTTACATTTGTCAATGAAGCTCACCTAGAATCACAGCACACATAACCACTTCTACTTGGACTTAAAATGTTTACGGGGGCTAATCGTGTTTTATGCTTGCATATCGGCAGTTCAATTAGAAGTGCTGTTGCAACTTTCTGTGTATTGGATGTAGCCTACACGACTGAGTACTCTCACCAGGTGGTGCGTACTACTACGTATTTCCTAAAGGAGTTTCTCGAAAAGTGTTTATTTTCACAAGACAAATGAGTCTGGACAGTCTTCGTGGTTGCAAACACATACGTGTTTTAAATTACGGAAAAGTTTTGACCCACCACATTTTGAGAGACGTAAGATCACCAATTTACTGCTTCATCGCGTGGAGTTTCTAAAACTGGATGCTAATAAATTGCATTCAGTACCCGGGCTTTAAGCAGTTTGTAACATAATTAATAACAATTTTAGATATTAAACATTGATCTCAAATTTAAGTATTATTTTTTGGCCTGGTATTACTTCACGGAGTTATTCTTCGGTGTTGATTTACTGTTATTATGATGTATTGTAATAAAATTCCTGTGTTATCTGTTATTTGTTTTTTATATAATCTGACTGTACAACAATATGTTCTTCACAAATTTTCTCGCGAGAGAGAGGAAATGGATGCAAATAAATAAGGGATAATTCGACGGTGCTGTGCATCAGTAGACTATTCATCTTTTGTTAATTAGGTATAAAATAGTATTCTGCGTGAGACAGTCGTACAAAACGTATTTTATTCCTATGTCATGCGGTTATAAACATTGACTGTAAAGGACTAGAAACAATTTGTAAAAATATTTTTAACGTGAAAAACTTACAGCATGTTTTTATAATAACAAAAATTGGCGCATAGTCTACTGATGCGTAACAACTGGAGGGTGTTCACCTCAACAAATACATTACTATGTGCTATGTTTCCTACATTTATTCTGTTTGCAACACTTGTTTGTACTTTGTATGCACGTGACTGGTTGCAACATGTGCCGCATAGTACGGAATGTTGGTGTTGTTTAACTGCACGTGTACCCTTACTCGAAGTTAGTAGACAGCAAAAGGGGAAGGACATGTTCGTTACTCGAAGTTACTAATACCATCATGTTTCTTTTAAACTCTCTATGTAGTCCCCAGTGTTACTATTTTTGAAGAATCATTTAAACATGAATAGAGCCATTGATTTTTGGTGAAAAGAATTATGCAACATTTTGTGTCAGTGTCTTATGTGCACATCTGCAGCTCTGCTTCATGGTCAGTGATTGGCTATTTTTATCTCGCAACGTCAGGGGGATCTACCCGCAAATCACAGTCCTGTTTGATCGCAGTTACCTTATTCTCATTGGCACAGTCAAATGTGCATGCCTCTGCACAAATACACTCTGCCAATAGCCACTAAGGAGAGGTACTGGTGTGAATGTGGGACATTGACACAAAACTTTGCATAAATTTTTTTTCAGCAAAAATCACTGGCTCTAAACATGAACTACTTCAGTTTATTGGTAGGACTTTCGCAGGATCATCTAATTAAGCGAGGCGTTATAAAACTCTTCCTAAATTAGTAGCCGTATATCACATAGATGTTAGATATAGCAAAAAAAAATAAATATTTTTTTTTTAGATAATTTGTCCGGTAATTGTAACCTATACGACCACAGGGGCTAACGTTAGCACAGATTTGAGTTCCGCGCGCTCCGAGGTTCATGAACGTGTTAAACAGTGTAAAACATGGCTCACCTATACGTGCGCCTATATACCTGCAACTCTCAATACACTTGTTTCCACTCTGCTGCTCTCGTTCATTCTCTCAGTCACTGGACAGGCACCTAGCACCGCACGTAATTCAAAGCTGCGCACTAATGTTTGCCCCTGAAACTTTACAGGCTGGTATTATCGGACAAACGTTCTCAAACAAATTGTTTCTTTAGCTTTCTCTACCATCTATGTTATTTACAGCCACTAATTCCAAGACAGCACGTATAACTGCACTTGGCAAATGTAATAATTTCAAGTGACTGTTGAAATAACTTAGACTGTGGAGAAAGAAGTGACATAATAAGCTATTGTAATAATTTCAAGAGTCTGTTGACAATGCTTATGTGCAGAAAAATGAGACCTGAAGCCTTCGTCAAGTAGTCACGTAAGTACGAACCATTATCTACGAGAAGATAGACGTGCAGTTGGTTAATCCAACACTGAAATATGTGGACAACTGAAGGTAACGAGCACGTAATCTTTGCAGCTGCGACCTGGTTGTGTGAGATATTGTACGTGCTATGAAGCTAGTTGATACAAAACACAATAGTGCGAGAAACTGAAGGTAACGAGTACGGAGTCTTTACAGCTGGCTTAGGGGTAGAGATCAGGCGAGGTCACATCTTGGTCGAGGTTGGTTGATGAACACACAAGCGGGCCAAAATGTGAGCAATTTGTCCAGCCAGCGGCCGACCCGGCTGGCTGAAAGCAGCTTCAGTTAGCGGCCATTCACTGCCGAGATAAGAGACCTCGAAGCTGTCCTCTGGGAGACTCTGCGTGTTTCTCCAACGTTCCGCTCATCCTCGTTCTTGCCATGAGGAGCAGCGCTAGTAATATCGACCCTCCATCTCGTAGCTCACACCACACAGCAGGCATACAACTTTTACTAAGATACCTTTCACGTTTTACTTACAAAATATTAACATAGTAGTTACGTGCGCTCATAGTGTATCGTCCCCTACTTCGGAGCTAGCACTTTAACGAATGGTAACGGTAACAAATTACAAAAAAACAAGATATGGTGGGTTAGTGAATCCCTAAGGATTTGCGAGGGCGCTAACGCAAAAGTAATCCTTGCTCAAAGTAAATCAAACTCATAACCTCAAACACCTCAGTAAAGTTTAACAGTTGATGAATAGCGATAGCTGCAAGCATAATCACGTTAATATTCCAATCATGAAAATTTAAACTGTAAATTTGCTTCAACTTCAAAGAAAGATCAAAGTTCGGGTTAAATCCCAACAGGGATTTATTCAAAACTCAAAATCAACATAACAAAATAGTTCAATATTTAAACATTTTACAAACTCAATAAATTGACAATATAAGTCAAAACATTTGAAAAGAAAATTACCAAAATACAGAAATAATATTAAACATTAACTTTTCAAATTACTATTAACAGGCGTGCAAAAGGTATCAATTTAATGTGAACAATATGAGGCATAAGAAGCTCTAGTCGAGAGTACTGAAAAAGGGTCTAGAGAAAGACAAAGACAAATATTACAAATTAACTAGCCCTATCCTAATTGGAAACCAACTTGAAAAATGACAAAGACAAATGCTAACCAAGTCCCATACCTCAGTAGCGAATACACAATACAATCACAAGTCTGAATAAACCCCTAAAGTTATAAGTAGTAAACTTCAGGGGGACACTCGCCCCAAAACACACATAACCCACGGGGACACACGTCCCAAAACACATACAGCTGCAAAATCTACCGAGTCCCAAACTTCGGTAACATGCGCGCAACCTATCACCCTAGCACAGCCTCATAAGCGGGCACATAAGGTGCATGAAAAATATCCAATTAAAATGTCATTAACGCCTGTAATTATTTAGTTTCTGTGCAAAGGTTTAATATTCAAAGTTGCATGCCAACAGTAATGAATTAATGTACAAGCAAAACTAAACCATATAATTTAAAAGTGTGCCTCTCTCTCTCTCTCTCTCTCTCTCTCTCTCTCTCTCTCTCTCTCTGAAAATTTATAGAAATTACCAGAAGTTAAATAGTGAATAACCCGAACGCGAAAGTTAACTTTAATTTAAAGATAAAAAGAGAAGATAAACATACAGCAAAACACGAACGAGACACTAGGACTTGGGCCATTATGCTACAGGACATCAACTCAAGAAAAATAACAAAACAATTAAGTAAACAGGTGCCGAAAATTAATCAATTGCAAGTCCTGCAACATAACAACCTATTCCACAATTACGAAGACGAAAGACAAGAATAGCACTTACATTTCACAGAAAGTCGACTGAACGGACATACGAGGAAAACACGTGTATATATACCAACATCAAGCATTAATACAAACCCCGAAATAGTCCGCCCAACATGGGGGAACAACAGCAAAAATTTAAAAATACAATAAAATAATTATTACTTTTAAGGGCATGTGCCCGAGTTTCTTCGCATTTAAAGTCAATTATTTTTTAAAACATAAATGGAAGCCGATATCGTAAAATCGCTTCGTAACTTTGTTATGACTGATTTAAACTGCATACTCTAATTTTTTCGAGTCACAAGACTGCAAAATATTTGCTAATTAGTTAATTAACGAAATTTACTTCTAATTGATAAATTAGCTATACTCATCACACAGTTTGTCTTGAAAAATTACATTGCATTGTAAAACCAATTTGCAACAAAGTTACGAAGCAATTTTACGATATTGACTCTCGTATGCATTTTAAAAAATGTTTCTCTCGTACGCCGAGAAACTCGGGCCCAAGCCCTTAAGCCTGAAAATACATAATGAAAACAGAATACAAACTTAATACAACTCGGTGCGTAGAAAATTAATTACATACTATCTCAATTTGTTAATGTAAGTTATACACACGAAAAATAATTATAATAAAACGAAGGACAATTTCTTGACGTAATGCGCCGGTCACATGAGTGCGCTAGTGTAGCACGAAGTTAGTTGGACCATCTGCACTTTATCTCTGCTTAGTTCACAACAAGTCTATGGCAATGAAACGTCATGTTTACATACGGCGTCGTAAAATGTTCCAAACTATTACAAGTGGATTAATGGATCACAAGGTACGTAAGACTTTCTAGATACGTGAAAGTGTTGAAAACGTAGAATAATATATGTATTAATAAAGTCAATTTATTAGTTGCTGAAAATTAATATGTCCAAATTGCCTCGTGCATCGTCAAACTTGCCGGTCAAACCGACAAGGTCGGTTCAATAGTAACTATTCGATAAGCAAACATGTCTACCTTCGCTGCCAAGAGAATAAACATATAAGTAAACTAAGACATTTTACAAAAGAAATACACGATGTTAAGTGTTTACAAAGGAAGAGTAAAAAAATTAAACAACTAGAAATTGTAGTAATATATGAGATAGTAGGTAGCATAATACTAATGAAAAGTAGAAGGTAAACTTGCTTTCTAAGAGTACAATAGTGCTGTTGCCAATACTTTTACTGTACACAGAGAAAAAGGTCAAAGCAAATAAAAGAAATAAAATAATACTGTTGACAGAAATATTATTTTCACAGCGAATTTGTAGTTAACTAATATATGTAGGTACTGTGAACAATGATAAGTTTTATTGAGAACTTCAACCCTTTAAGAAACAGCTCTCCATAACCCTTCCCTTCATGAATACAACAGGGGTGGTCATCCTGTTATTGTATAGAACTTTTGTGGTGTTGAGTTTTGCGAACATTTCATGTTGCCCTTCTGAGCAGTACAACATATAAAAAGACCTGTTATAGAAAGCCGCTTTAATTCACTGTTTACAAGAAAATTTCCATGCAGTCTGTGGCTACAATACAGGACATGTGAGAAGAGCATTGCAACCTGTACTAAGAAGTTATAGTATCGTTAGCACCTGAATTTCTGGAACCTTTACAGAAATTTACGCCTTAAATACACTAAACATGGTGCGTGATTCCATGGCGAGTGTAGCAGTTTTTGTACGTATGTATTGTTGGTACAGAAACATCAGAGTGATATTTTATTGTAAATGGCATATACGAGCGACTTGCTTTGTGTGGAGCAGCATTGTGATCCGTGGAACAAAACTGTGTATGGTCGTGTGACGCGTGCCATTGTCAGAACGTTTCATGACTTTATTTATAGTCCACATTTGACGTCATAGCCCATAGAGTGATCGCTTCTCTATGACGCTGTTACGCGGTAAGCAACTTTGTATAATAACAAAATGTTCGGGAGTGAATGGTCATAAATCACATGGGTGGTAGACAATGTGAAAAGAAACATTATTTGTTGGAGAACATTTGTCCGGAGAAAGCATTCTGCAAAGGTGCAGGGACAAACACATGTGCGCAAATTTGAACAGCGCGCACTCCGAGGCGCCAGTCCAGTGGCCGAGAGGGTGCGTCATTGCACTGCAATCAAGTATCAGGTGATGAAGGGAGGAGGGAGGTCCATGTTAAGAGCCAAGTTTATGTGACGCCGGTTGAGACAGAGTTGGACTTACAACAACGTGTTACGGCGGCTTGCGAACAGCTGTGCTTGCGGCAACACAATCGTTTCAATAAGTGCGAGACAACATGCTTCGGCTCTGCAACGCCTGCGTTGAGGTAGGAGGGCGCAATTTTGGTTTGCTTGTCTGTTTATTTATATCTGTTCTCTAGTTTTCTGTGACACGCCATTTGCTGCAATGTCTTCTGTCCAAAATACTTCTTTAGTTTCTGTCCTCTAATGTGGCGTAGAGTCTACTTGAGAGGTCAGTATCTGAGTGGGTTCGACTAAATAAGATGAGAAATGTGAATGCATTTCTATCGATCTTAACAGCTGGCTGGCCACGGCAGACGCCCTACACTCTTCTTGCTAAGAATGTCATCCAATAACCCTGCTTTGTGTGGAGTAGAATTGTAATCCATGGAAAGTAACGACTCTTGAAGGGCACCAGAATAAAACACAACACGAACCACGTTGCTCTTGTCTGGTCCTTTAATTAATTTTAAATAATCCCTAAATCATTTTGAAAAGTGCAATAATGATTAATTTTTAAGTTATTATGAAAAAGCAGTCCCATAAATTGAGGATACATTATAAGAGTGAATATTATATTTATTTTTTATAATTTGTTTTGAATAAATGAGAGGCTGCCATAATGTTAAATCTTTTAATGCAGGGATAATTATTGCTTTATCAAATCGTGTTGGTGACAGTATAATTTATTAACTCATGCTTTATTTAAAGCTTTATTATTTATGTGTTGTGGTGCAAGTCACAACTATTAAGTAGGGTCGTTTTTATTCGCATTATTCACATTTTCCCAAATAATATTATTAGAAAGTTCTGTACAGTTTCTCTTCTACCTGACTAAGGCACTGTTCCAACAGGCAACCATCACTTCACACAACCACACACCCACACTATGCAAGAACGACAAGGAGGCCACTCAAATACTATAACGATCAACGGCACGTACAATTTTACAAATCCAACTATTCACCGATTAGAACAGAATTAGCTAGGGAACGAAAAATTTCACAAATTCAATGACCTGAATATTAGAATCAACTTTCCTACTCATACTCAAGCCCCGACCATTTGTCCACCAGCTGCTACTCAGTGGAACAACAGACAATGAACGAATAAACGGGGATTGAATATGCATAGGACAATGGATTCTAGCCTTAAGGTCATTGAATTCGCGAAATTTTCCTATCCGTAAGTAATTGATGGATTTCAACACACGTTCATCTTACCAGAAGATTACTGGCTTTAGTTTGTACTTGGAGCTGTTCCATATTTGACTGAGCCAATAAGAATCCCGATGTTGTAATATTTGATGTATGTTATTGATCTGCAGATTGCTACGTTGTGTCAGTGTTTTCAAGGCTATGTTGGCACAAAATATTTTCGCGATATACCATCATCTCTAAATATTCTGCAACAAATATTTCACTCTGAAGGGGAGGGGGGCCTTACAGCAGAATTTTAATTGTTTTAAAAACTTCGTTTCGTACGAGATATGGTTTGTTTTATATACATCTATTGTGGCTAACTTCCACATAATGAAAATTTTACAGCTTTCGTAGTTTTTTTTTTTTTACAATAGCGTGTCAAAGCAAAAATTGGCATAAAACTGTTTTATACAAGTTATGAAAACCAGCTGAGTTACAGCAATGAAATAATTTACATTGAAGAACCGTGTCACGTGCTACGTCTAGGGGTGGGGGGAGGGCGATAAAATATCGTCTTGTACGGGTGCAACGCAAAATTTGCACGTAATGCCACAGAAGAAGCGTTTAACTTGATCTGCACTTGTGTTGCACTGCGTTGGTGCAAATAGCAGGTGGCGATATTTAATTCCTCCCCCCCTTGGACACGTACAAAAAAAATTGAATTTTTTTTTTTTTAATTCTGAATTAGGAATAAAAAATTCCCAATTATATGTAACTTTTTTAAAACATAAAATAATAATTCAATGCAGTATTATTATACTTATGTCTTGACGAAGCTCATAACACGGTATTCAAGTGTTAATTATTTGTTCCTGTTTGTCAGTTGGTTTTTGTTTCATGTCTGAAACAGTTTGATGATAATTTGTGCTTTAAAAATGTAATTATAAAAAAAACTGCGAACGCTAGAAAGTTTTCATTTCTGTATAAAGTAATCACAGCGTACATACACACAACAAACCATATCTTGTACAAATATAAACATTATTAAAACTATTAAAATGTTGCCTGAACTCCTCACTTTACTAAATTTCTTAATTAAATTTCGTATTGCAAGAGTATACTGCTTTTGACATGTGATTACAAAAATGTTGTTCAAGAGGAAACTATTTTATCTGACTTACAACAGTATAAATCTAAGCCCCTCAAATGTCACAGTATAAATAAACGCTGTGTGGTACAAAGAAGTGTATCTTAGGAACACGGCTGTATCACTGAAGACCTGGCTGTAGCTGTACTTGGTTATTCTCGAGCGGTAGACACGACAGAGGGCGTGACTCTGAACTACAGAGTCAGGCGTCAGGTCTGGAGATTCATCTGTAGTCTTCGGTGGCTTTTAATTACGACAGGTACGAGACGCCGTGAGAATAGGGATAGTGGACGGTAAAGGTGCGCGCGACCGTAATTAAACGCTGATTACGTGCCCTGCGTCTTAATACATGCAGTACTATTAATCATGAATTATTTGTCCCTCTTGAAGTTAGCAGTGCGCCGTGAAGACACTCTGTGAGATAATGCAACTATCGGCTCGTCTCCGGACGATTAGACTTCTGTACTGTTTCTCTTCTACCTGACCAAGGCACTTTTCCAACAGCCAATCATCCCTTCGCACAACCGTACACCCACACTGTGCAAGAACGGCAAGGAGGCCACTCTAATACTACGATGATCAACGGCACATACAATTTTATAAATTCTACTTTTCATTGATTAGAACAGAATTAGCTAGGGACACGAAAACTTCGTGAATTCAGTGACCTGCGTGCTAGAATCAACTTTCCTATGCCAACTCAGCCCATGTCCACTTGTCCACTAGTTGCTACTCAGTGGAACAACAGACAATGATAAAATAGACGGGGCTTGAGTATGCATAGTACAATGGATCCTTGCATGTGGGTAATTGTATTCGCGAGCTTGCGTTAATACTCTTCTGTCACTGTATTATAAAAAAGGTACTACCCAACTTAAACATATTCGCAAACATTAAAGAAAATCGTAGACGTAAATAATTTATTTCAGTTAGTAAAATGCCCTGCCACGTCTGAAGATTTTTGGTTTTCGAGCTACTTTTGAAGGCTTATCAGTAGGGCCCGGTAGTGCAGCACTTTGTTTCAGTGCCTTACGTGCGCACCTGCATCTCTGCATTGTGGTCAGTGATTGGATGCCGTAACACCCAGCGTGTGAAGGTTAAACCCGCAAATCACAGACGTGATGTGAGGCAGTTATCAGTGTACTGATTGGTACAGTCAAATTAATAATAACTCTCCACAAAAACACTCTGTCAATAATCATGATGTTTGGCTGCAGGTGTACACGTAAGACACTGAAACTAAGTGGGGTAAAACTCTTTTAGCGAAAACCACCGGGCCTTACTTATCACTAGGGCCACGATTTTGTCGCGAAAAGATTTTTGCCCCACTTTGTTTCAGTGACTCACGTGCGCATCGTCAGTTCTGTTTTCATGGTTATTGGCAGCGTGGCTTTGTTCAGACACGTTTCCCGTTTGACTGTACCAATCAGAATAAGATTATTGTGGGTCTGTACGTCTATCATTTGCCAAGGCCAGTTAGAGTAAAATCATCCAACCACAGACGATGTAGCAGAGCTGAAGGTGTGCACATGACGCATCGAAACTAAATGTTGCAAAAATCTTTTCGCCATAAAATCGTGGCTCTACTTATCAGTTAAGTTTAATAAATTTTACGCTAATAAACAGGTACATAAACCTGAAGTTTTCTTTTCATTATAAAAAAACTTATGTTTGCTAATGAACTTCTTCCAAAAGACGACTATCAAATATGAGAATTGTGTTACCAACAACTAATACAGATGAACAAATGCAAAAGTAAGAAACTCTTCTAATGTGCTGCAATTATTGAAATAAATAGAGGTGCATTTCGTTTATTAAACATATTGAGAGTAAAATGTATAAACAATCTTTAACTTCCAGCATCACGTTATAGGACATTTATTTACAGGATTAATTTTTTTTCTAACGGTATTTTATTATGTAGACTCGCTTTACCGATTCTTTTCCGCCAATGAGAAGGAATATTTGTTATTTATGTTTATGTGTGTTTAGCTCAAATAATCTCAGCCGTGCATTTCAGAGCTGGGCATTTTCTCCTATTGTGTGGACTACACTACAACTGAGAATAGTATGAAAAATTATTTCCCCTTAGTAATATGACGCTCGTAATGTCAAAAAACTCAGAAATAAAAATGATTCTTTTGATAGTTAACTTGTTTAAATTAAGCGTAACCTATTTATAAAAGTAACAAATGCTAATACAACGCTTACAATTACATCACACAAGTACTTCGAATGTTGAGTGGGCCTACACTTTATTTTATAACTCACTGTGACTTCCTGATTCATAATCCAATGACACGAACAACCAAAAAGTTAAGAAAACGTATTAATAAAGCGTTAAAATAGATTCTTAGGATAACATGAAGAGTAACGTTGCGGAACGGAAGATCAGGGAAAATTGGATATCCTCGAGAAAACCTATTTGTCACCTACCAAGTCCACCGCGTTTATCCCCTTAGAAGAAATATGCAGCAACCCCACTGGGAGTCAAATCCGGGTCATCTAGGTTCGAAGCTAGTCAATATGATTGATTTACCCCTGCGACCCTGAAACGGCTGAAGAAAATTTCAGAAATTTATTAGTGCACGGCGGTAACACACGAAGAAGTGATATGGTAACAACTAAATTTACTTTAAAATTATTTTTATTTCCATCCAAATTAGTGATTTACACAGTTCAACATTATGTAACTAGATATTGATTCGAAGTGCACTATTATAGCCACATTAAAAAACGTGTTCATTTTTCTTTATAGAATAGTAACACATAACTGCCGGCAATAATACTAAGATAATCTCATTTTCTCTCAGTTAAGCCTAAGTTTTCGTAGTATTGTTATATTAATTGTCTAACTGTAGAACGACAGTAACGGTGTTTACATTTTGAGTACACAGAAATCAGTCGTTTCGTGATTACAGAGTAGCCTAATACCGAATAAAACAATAAAAAAAAGTAATCGAAGTAAAACGTTGAAGTTTACAATAAAGGAAGAGTTCAGGATTTTTTACAGTTATATTAATACACTATATTAATGATAATTTGTGTATATTAAGATACAAGTGTTTAATAGATAAATTTCAACTTTTCGATTAAATGAAATATGTTTCCGTAATATTTCGGTTAATATTCTATGGCTATCAGTCTGTAAATTTTATAATTTAGCGCAGAAAAAACAGCGTACTTACCAGTGGCGGCTCGTGGGTTGTTGACAGGTAGGACTGCAGTTGCCAAGAGCTGTACAAGGTTGTGCACTGGTTGACTCTACAGCCACTGACACGCTGATGTGCAGGTACCTCTTACTACTGAGTGGTCACAACACATCTAGTAGCCTGAAAATATTTCATGGTCGTTGGTCTACGGCACGTTCATCAAGAGTGTACAGTTCCGACTATCTGCCGCCCCACCTGGCAACAATCCACGAGCCGCCACTGGTTCTTACTGATGCAAAATTTCAAATCCTTAGTAGTTATAGTACTCTACTTGTATGCACCAAGTTAATTCGTGCAGTCAGTAGAAAATTAATTAAGTTGCTATGAGACGTTGATGATAAACAAACATATCGTTTATCGTTACATGTTGCTTCAGGACTGTTGTTGTTCAATTATAAAATATATGAAACTACCGCTTCAAAGCGTACAAGGAACGCACCATCCAGCCAGCAATGTGCAGCATTTTTGAAAGCTGATTTCTAATGGCCGCCTAGAACTGTCAATAGCCTGTACGTAGTCACATTTATTATCTGCCATAACTTTTTTTCGTAAATCGGGTGTAAACGAAAGTATGTTGCAATCTGTGCGAGATGATTGAGATGATTCCTTGTAAAAAGTAGGTAAGTTATTTAACGAAAATTCTGGCTTACGGATAATTTAAGGGAGAAATTCACGATTAAAAATTGTAATTGAATACAAATGTTGATTAAAATAACTACAAATAAAAAAAATAATAACTAATTTTCGGGTCTGGTTAAATTATAACAATACCTGCAGTGTGTGGGAAATTTGTTTAGAATACCTTTCACCTTCAGTATATTATGGGATTGGATAAGCCTTTTTTACGTTTGCATTTTTGACATCGTGAATTACTACCTTAACATTTGCGCCAACCAAAAACTTGCAATATGTAACTATAAGAGTAATTTTTACTAGGAATAATCTCGCAAAGTTGATAGATTATAACATATTTTAGAAAACATCCTGTCAAGTAGTGACTGTTGAATTTTTAATCGCCTTCACTTATGAACAAAACAAGTTTTAATTCGCAGCTCAATGACATGTTGAAGGAATATTCGCATATGCAAATGATAAAATAATAAGTTTGAACATAGTTTCTTTGAAGACTTCGAACCAATTGCACTAACGATATATATATATATATATTTATTTATTTATTTACTTATTTATATTCAAAATAGTTATAGGTTTTTCTGCCAAACATAAAAAAAATCATTAATCATAAAGTTATTTCTTTAACTAAAATCACAGCTTACGTAAAACGGCGGTGAGCGGACTATCAAGAAATTAAAATACATTGAATTGTAACAGTCTAAATTTTACCTACGATTTTTCAGTTCAAGTCGATAAGTGGTTAACAGATACATATAATCGCGAAATATTATGTTTTAAGATGATTCAGAAATCTCAATACATTGTCAATTAATTACACAATGTTTGCATGGAGAGAAACACAGAGAAATCAAACGTCCTCCTTGAAGGTGAAAACAGTACCGTTCGGTATGTCTTGCATTGTTTCACTGTACAGGAAACAGGTACACTTCAGTTGCATATCAATGGATCGGGCCTTTGAATCATACTGTATTTCCGCCAGCTAGATGGCACATCATTATTCATATCCAATACTCGCTTTGATATGCTAATGCGGCTGCGTCACAGGAGATCCTATTTTCCCGCCGAGGATCGAGATAAGGCATGTCTTGCACAGTGAAAGACGCAGGGCTCACAGTACGTTATAAATTTCACAAAACATGTCGATTGACACTTTTTTAATTGAGACTTAATTTTCTATGAATGGTTGTGAGTGAGAGATTTCGGTCAACGCTCAACGTCGAGGTCTTTAGTGCTGGTGAGGGGTGACTTGAGGTGAGTATGGAGCAGTGCCAAAATGAGATGGCAGGGTAAACGGGAGATCCCGAGATTACCACATGCGAAATCCGGGGACAGACCCCTCCGGGGACCGAATCAGGATCGCCATGATGGGAGGCGAATGGTCTGACCATTTGGCCACCGCGCCTCTTCCATTAATGAGGTAGTTGCATTATAAATACTGCCATTTTGAGCATGTTAGATAAGCAGTTTTTCAGTTATATAGTAAAATAATTTGAAATGACACTACACAAAATTTAACTAATTTTAAGTGTTCGACATCCTAAATTTATTGTTTTATCTATGCAGGACGAAAGTAAGTAGACAAATCAGCGTTATCCGTAAGTCGACTGAAAAATGGAACTTCAGTTATCATTTCTTTGTAAAGAAGAAAGATATTTTTGTTTTGTTACAGTTATTGTTACTTATTTAGAGAAGAAATTACAATCTGTATTATTTCCCCAGAATATTTCAAAGAATTATTCTCAGTTTATTAATTTATTATGTCACAACATACTATTTTATATCTGATAAATTATATTACTTAATTGCATTCAATGATTAATTTATTTATGATAACTGGTTTCAAATTAAGTGCGTTTAATGCATATTTTAATTTCTTTAAATGTATTACTTCATGTATACATCATGTCTCAAATTTGTTCATATTTGAATATGAGTTTAAGTGGTACACAATCGAAAAAATATTACGTTTGAAAAATTACATTTTCCAGAAAAGCTTATGGAAAACACAATAGCAAATACTACACCTGGGAAAAAATATATGCATTCCTTTACCGATCAACGCCTGATGGGTTGAGAAAAAGTTGCAGGATTCGTCAGGAATGAGCATAAATAACTACGTGAAGAAAACCGTCCATCGAACATTCAGATGGGATCGAACCCTAGACGTTGTTAAGTGTGAGACACGCTTGGTTCCGACTTTTATCTACAGATAAGCTGGAGAGAACACCAAGGATTCTTTGTGTGTTCGGATTCACTGAGACGTTTGTATGCTTACGTGCGTGCGGCAATAAATAATATCTTGAAGTAGGTAGTTTATGCAACAGTGTTGTCAAATATTTTGTTTACCTGTACGTGTTGAGGATTGTGGTTTTAAATTGTTGAAATATGTAATAAAACCTATTCAAGTTTTGAAATCACAGCCGTCCTCATTTTATTTAGAGCACGCAAAAGGTTCCGTTGCACTGCAAGATATACATCAGTTTAATACTGAAATCATCATACGTCCGGCCGATCTAGCGCATAAACTACACGATATCTGTAGCTGTTATAGTCCGTGCGTGACGTCATATTTGCGGGAACCTCTATGTAGACAATTAATATTATTTAACGTTGAAAATAATCCAGCTTATTGTAGAACAAGTTCACATAATGGCATAAGTAATAAGCCAAGACAAGTAGGGGAGACCGGGACATGTTTGGTGCAGGGGTAAGTTTACACAGTGCTTAAAGTTCACAAACCATCAGTCGGAGCGCAACACTTGTCACGACAAGCGAGTCACCGAGTTCGCGAACTGCATTCACGTCGGTTAGCAGTCACTGGGACAAATGACTTTGAACAGAGAACGTGATTTGTGATTTTTCTTTCGGTAAGTAAATTTTTACACTAATGTATTGGCATTTATAGTATCTATACAATTAAATATTTACAAGTTATTGTGGTCTATCCTATTCCGCTGTTATTTTGCACTTATTTTAAGATAATTAGTTGAATGTCATCCTCATGAACTAAACTGATAAATTACAATATGACGGAAAAATACCGAAGGGGCATGTTTACACAAGCCATATGGGGTAAGTTTACACATTTTTTTTTTTCAAATCGTGTAAACATGCCCCGTGATTTTTAAATTTTATTTGTGAACTGTTTGAAATGGATATGTGTCTTTTACAGGCAACAATGGTACGAACATACAAAAGGAAAACGAATAGATCTTCTATTGATCCAAACGTGATGAAGATAGCAGTAAAAGAGGTAAAAAAAAAAAAAAGACAATCTTCAAGAAAGGTTGCTGAAGCATTTGGTTTTAATTTCAAGACACTTGCTAATTACTGTAAAATGTATCAAGAACCGGAAGACTGTAACGATCCTCAGAACGTGACTACGGAAACAGTTACTCAAAAATTAGGACATGATGAGAATATTACCCCAGAATTGCAAAATCTGGGCACAAGACAATCAGGAAAGTCAGATTTTTTTTTTAATTTAGGCCTAAGTGTGTATTATTTTGTGCATTTATTTAGGATCCCTATTTTGTGGTAAATAAAATTGAGGGATTTCGGTGTATTGAAGAAGTGATAAAAATTTCATTTCGTTGCAACAATGGTGAAAAAAAAGTTATTCGCTAAACAAGAAACAATAAATGATTTATTTATTAATCATTTTATTTCGTTCGTATATTTTGTAATGTCTATAATATTTATGGTAGGCCTACTATACAGATCAGTTTTGTTGAAATTTGTACCAAGTTTGTGTTTTTACATGTCATTATTGTTTAAAAAGTAGCCTACACTGTTTTGCGAAACACTGTTGTTATAGAGCAATATTTGTGGTAATGTCCTGGGATGCAGCGACTTTGTATTCTTCGTTTACATTCATTCGTTTATTCTTTCAGAAAACGTGGCAGTAGAGCGTGTATCTGAGGACACTGTAGACACTGTGACACCTGGGGGCTTATTCCAGGTTATTCGTTTCCATAACGAATTCGTTACTTTTCGAATCCTTATAAAACGAACAAAATCTTCGAGAATGAAAAATTCGTATTCTAAGAGGTTCTTCGTTACAGCTCGCTGAAACTTCGGCAATGTTCGGGCCTTTGTTAGCCTCCCTTTTCGGTCCTATAGCCCATCAACGCAAATGCAAGATGGCAACACTAACCACATAAACATTAACTAAATATTTTATAGTAATTTATAAAACTTTGTGAAATTGTATTTTTTAATAGGCACGAACCTAATATATAACAATATTTATGATTATGTTTCTAGCTGAGCATTTTAAATGTTATTGTATTAAAGAAATAGTTTGAACTAAATAAAAGGTAAATTTCGTCGAAAGTCCCGCATTTGCTGTCTACAATTTTCTTTAATTTTGTCAGTTTGCATATACTGGGCATATTTTCCAAACAAATGTTTGTTTTGAAAGTTTAACATTGAAAACTCCGTTTGACATCCCGACATATATTCGTAATTACGTTAAAAAATACAAATACTTTCGTTTAGACCTAAATAATGTCAATCATGAGTCAGGCAGAACTTCTTACGTAAACTGATATCATCGGAGACGAAAACGTTTAATACACGTAGTGGGAAAATACATTTGTGTTGAGCCTTGCGACTTGTATAGCATGCATCTTAGGAAATAAATAATATTTTGAGGGGCGGAAATTGTTACAACTGCGGACGTTATAATGTGTATAAATAATATTAAAACTGTATTCGCGCATATTATTTGTAGGAATGTTCAAACGAATTATTTTCATATTAGGCGAAGTTATACAGAGTCTATTAAAATGTAAGTCTATACAAATGCTGCTGCTGACGAACATTAGAAGTGGCTTATTTATTTATTTAATGTAATGTCTCAGTCTTGTGGGTTTGCTAGCTGGGCTCAAATGTGTGTAGGCTTAAAGAGGGTTAATATAATGATCTATTTCTGGCCTACTGTGTTTATTGCCACTGTCCGATATGATTTTTGGTGCCTCTACACGACAATTTTCAGTGCATCTGCCCTACAAATAGTGCTTCTGTCCTAAAATTTATAATTCCTCCGCTGCTCCATGATTTCTTATGCCCCTCGCCCACAGTTGTGAGTGCACCTAACACTGTCACATGATTTTTTGTGTCACTGTCACACATTTTTTTTTAATGCAGCTACCTTACAAATTTTTGTGATTATCCTAAAAGTTTCTGTTCCTCGGCCACGACCCTGCCCCTGCATTTTTTAGTTGTCCTACCCTACAATTTTCTTTCTGTACATCTATCCAATTGTACCCTACCCTACAGTTTTCTGTACCCCTATCCAACAACTGTATCCTACCCTACAATTTACTGTACATCTGCTCTATGATATTTAATATCCTTGCTTAACATATCCAGTGCACCTACCCTACAATTATGTTTACCTCTGGCCCATAATTTTAAATATTTCTTCCTCACATTTCCTGTGCCCCTACTGTATAATTCAGTGCTTAGCCCAATACCCTAAACTTTTCTACCTCATGATCACTTTTAATATCTGAAGAAGGTAAAGGAAGTTGGGGAAGGGATCCCAACATTGACAAGTATGAATGGACAAACTGCGGTAAATAACAGAGAGAAAGCTGATATGCTGCAGGCTCAGAACTTGTCAGCGTTTGAAGCAAAGGAGAACTGGAATAGTGAGACAAATAAACAAAATGAAATGGATCGGGGACTTCCTCCAAGGACAGTGGCAGAGAGTGAAAGGAGGGGTGTAATTGACTGCGGACAGTGATGTGACATCAGGGGTGCCACAGGGAAGTGTGCTCGGTACGGTATTGTTCACCATTATGGCAAATTATATGAGTATTGGGATTAGGGGCAAAATAAGATTGTTTGTAGATTGTGTTTTATACTCAGTGGTAGGCAGTGGGATCAACTTGCAGGCAAACATTGACAGGATGTGTTCGTAGACTGTGGAAAACAAGATAAAGATCAATGTTCGTAAGACTAAGTTAGTTAGGTTTACTAGGAAGAGAGTGATAAGCAGAGTCACTTACAGATGGGATGGGCAAGAGATAGAGGACACCACACAATATAAGTGTCTAGGGGTTGTACTGTAAAGTTACCTTAGGTGGACAAAACAGATGGAGAGGGTGGTTACGAAGGGGAGAACAGCTTTAGGTTTGCTGGGAAGGATACTGAATGGGGCTAGCTCCGAGGTGAAGCAAAAGGCATACTGTACAATAGTACAGCCTATGCTGGAGTATGCCGCTGCAGTATGGGACCCTTACGTGGAAGCTGAAGTGAAGGAAACTGAAAAGGGTGGTGAGATGGGTGATGGGTAGGTGGAGAAGACAGGGCAGGAGGAAGAGCAGGAAGGAAATTATAGGCAATCTGTAATGATGAAGGAAATGAGATGGAGCACATTGAAGGACAGAAGGAGAGTTGAAAGACTGGTTAGGATGTACAGAATTGTGAATGGGGAGGGTTACATTGTCACCTAAGGGGGGGGGGTATAATATCCTCGCCACTATTTACACATACATAACTCCGAGTACAATGCAAAATAATCTATTAGGCTCTGTTCATAACTTCTTTGATATAAATTAAATCTGAAAACGGTAGAATTAGCTCACTTCCTCTAATACTTGATTTTTATGAACATGGGCAAAATATTATATCATTGTTTAGCATAGGCCCAGAGGGTTTGTTTGGAACCAGCATCATCGTGTGACGTCACACTAATGGTGTCCATGGAGAGCAAGTATTGAAAATAAATTGTTCTGTACCTTTATTTTTGTGAATTGTGATACCTATTAAATATAGCTTCTGACTAATATTTATACTTTTGCTCATGGTGTACCATTTAATTTATTTACATAACCTTTTACAAATTTCTCATGTTGACGTACACAACAATGTACTGTAAAGGTGTACTATAGAAATAAGGTACTTATTACATGGTTAATTTCGCCACTATTAAACAAATATTTTAGGCCTAACAGAGTGTTGAAAATTTTTATTTCAGAAGATGTTGAAGCTACTTCGCATGTAAAGCTAAAGTTGGACACTTTTTACAGAACTAAATGGGACATTTTATATAAGACCTGTGTTAGCGAGTAAGATAAGTGGTCCACAAATCTCTTAACTCAGTTGGCAGTTTGGTTTCAGGTATGCATATAAAAACATATAAATTCACTATCCCATCAGTTCACTTGCAGGTTAATATACACTGCAGTCGTACATAAGCATGGCAATTGTCATTTATTTTATTGTGAATTCATCAGCAAGAGGGGGGGGGGGTGAATTGTGTAAAACAGGAATGAATATGGCATATGAACTTGTTCGGAGGTTTGGACGTTCGTTAACACTGATCGTGAAGTAGGCCTACTGTATTGTTGTACCCCGACTAGAGGTCCCCCTTAGTTTGGTAGTCCGTTGACAGAAGGTCAACACACAGAGTGTGGAAAATATATAGTGACTTAGTTAATGTACAATAGTTAGTAGTTAATATACTTTAGGTAGGTTGGGATGTATTGATATGTCAATTAATAATGTTAATTATGAACCATACTGTGTATTGTCTTGTAG
>PNEQ01125911.1:74437-105360 GCA_003012365.1 Medauroidea extradentata | reverse complement strand
TGGTTGGTAGCGATTTATTGTACGTAGTTCCGTGTATTTTCCTATTTGAATACAACATTAGTGAAAGAACATATGACGAACTCGACCTGTCTGTATTTAATACACTTCAAAATATTTACTTATGATCTTATTGACATTCATACATATATTATAATTAGACTCGATTGGCGCGAGAATTATGTGACGCTATTGTCGACCTCGACTCGCTGTGGCCGTTATCGCTTGCTCCGTGCTTCAGACAGTTCAAAACTCCACCAACAGGTGGCATCAGAGTTAGGTTCTCGCCGCCAAGTTGCATATTTGGTTTCATAATTTGCGTGAGTTTACCCGTTTTGAGTATATACACATTCAAAAGTATTGGAAATTAATTTGAGTATCATTGTTGAAATGATGTGAAATCATCGGTAATCTGTATATGATGTTTTACGTTTGCCTAGAAACAACATACTTTTTATTTCACATGTTAAGAAAATACGTTATTTATTGTTTCTGAAGTGCATCGTCGTTGTTCGTGGCAGTAGAACTGAACGAAACTTGAATTATTGAATAGCGTGTGTCATGTCTGTTGTAATGGCGGTTTTGCGTTACAAATTAAAATAAAATATGCCCCTATTTACGAGATTTGTAACGGCAATAATGCGTGTTGTTTAGATTAGTCGATGGACAGAAACCAGATATTAACTCGCAGGTATTTATAACTTAGATTACTTTTTTTATATCTTATATTCAGCCCCCGTGCATTTAGTGAGTAGATATTGTAGCTAAAATTTATCGGAGCAGTTTAATGTAGTTGTAAACATTGCACGACCCTGTGTAAATAAAAGCACGTGGCATTATTTGTGTTTACATCGGCGGAAAGATATAAACTGGCAAGAAATAGATATTAATCAGGGCTTTTTTGAGTGTTCACTTTATTACGAATCACCTATACCAGAGGCGTACAAACGATAAAATTTCTTTAATATAACATATTTTTGTAGTATATTAATAACTAATTTTTTCTCGACGATAAATACACAGAAATGCGAAAATTCACAAAGGCAAAATATATGGTGTGAGACATTAAATAAACATTTACACACGCTGAAACTATTTTGAATTAGTGAAGTAACATATTTCACTACATAAACGATATTCTGAGAAGTATTACAGTACGAAAAACTCATGAAAGTTTCTACTAGATGATCGACACAGAATAATTTATGTACGCTGTGAATACTTTTCTTTGTGCAATTATAAAAAAAAATGTTTTGCCAGCAATACCGATAGGCATTTGAGTTTTAATCGTTTACATAATTGTAGCTGCAGGATTGTTTAATAAGGATAAGGTGAAGGGGAGCTTGCTTTCACTCTTCCCACGAACATTTATATAACTATAAATATTTGTTATAACTTGTAGGTTAACTTTCAAGCATGATTACGAGTTCAATATAAGATGAACATATAACTCTCCAAAATTCATCACAAATATCTTCTATACCTCAACATTGCCACACTTACAAAAAAAATTAAAACAGAAGTTATTGCAGAAAATCGATAAATAAATTTTAACATTTAGCTCTTTCCCCTTAAGGGACCTCCCTAGATAATTTGCGTTTGTGTGTGTGATGCAGGAGCGGTAAGGTTGCCGTTTACCGACGTATGTAATGTATTATCGCCTCCCCGCGCAAGCTACTCAGCTGGCATGCAGTGCTTTAGTGTTTTCCTTCTTTCCTATGGGGCTTTAAGCGGTGACCACATTATTTTATTTGTGGGAACCATATTTTAAAGTCTAACGCTTGTTTCTATAGTTGGGTTTTTCGAATCCGGTTGTTATTTTTACAGATACGGCATTCTGGAAAACTCATTTTTGGCCATTTTGAGAGGTCCGAAATTGATATTTCTAATAAACGTGCTGAATTTTTAAAACTATAGCGACATTGTTTAAAGTGTGTGTTCTTTTCGTAGATACACAAATATATCTACATAGAGCGTTAAGGTGGCTGTCTATCTAACGCTTCAAATGCGGTGCAGTGTGTTCGTAAACAGATTTTTTTCTACGAAAAATTAGACGTGTGCCCATTGCGCCAACGTACGTAAAGAAAACAAACTTCAGACAAGGTCAGAACCTCATTGTTAAGACACCACGGTCATTAAAAACACTGTCTATAAGCCCTCCAATATGGCTAAAAACGGCCTTTTCAGACTTCCGTACTTCAAAATGTACTAACCGGATACATGTGAAACTTAGATTGCGACCTGCCATGAACTTAGTTGCAGACTTTCCGCCAATAAAATTTTATGATCACCGCTTAATGTACCCTAGTAAAAATCGTTCGGCGAGAACATTGCACGCTAGTTTATCCCTTGGCTCGTTGAGGCGACGCGGCGTTTGATGCGCGCTTCAAGGTCGACCTTACTGCTCCGTCGCTTTTGAACCTCTCACGCGCGGGTAGGCGTCGCCCTTAAGAGTTAGTGGATCGAAGCTTTTTTTTTTTTACGTTTGAGGCACGGAAACGAGGACGGCTGTAAGTAGAATATAACCCGTGCGTCAAACACCACATCGCCTCTAGGCGCAGAGTACTAAATTAGCGTGCAGTGTTTTCGTAGTAACTGTTTTTCAACGAGACTTCAAGCGATGACCCTGTCATTTTATTTGTGGAAAGAATGTGGTCAAATCCAATGTACGTTTCTATCATTTTGTTTTACGACTACGGTTGATATTTTCTCGGCTACAGCAACGTGAAAAAGTCATTTTTAGAACTTTTGATGAGCTTGTTAATCATGTTTTAATTATCGAACTGCATTTTTTAAATCATAGAGACTTAATTTGAAGTGTGTTTTCTTTTCGTAGGTAAACACATTAGAAACATGTTTAGTAGCTATACATGAACAACGACTATACGTACCACTCTACAGCACGTCTCACTCGCCAGGCCCACTAACTCTTAAGGTCATGGGCCCGAGTTTCTTCGCATTTAATGTCAATTGTTTTTTAAAACATAAATGGGAGCCGATATCGTAAAATTACTTCGTAACTTTGTTATGGCTGATTTAAACTGCATACTATAATTTTGTCGAGTCAGAAGACTGCAAAATAGTTGCTAATTAGTTAATTAACGAAATTTCCTTTTAACAAATAAATTAGCTCTACTCATCATACAGTTTGTCTCGAAAAATTACATTGTATAGTAAAACCAATTTGCAAAAAAGTTACGAAGCGATTTTACGATATCGACTTTCGTATGCATTTTAAAAAATAATTCTCTCGTAAGCCGAGAAACTCGGGCCCAAGCCCTTAAATAGCATGCTATGATCTTGAAGGTGCGTTCGCTGGTCGCTTGTCGCCACTGACGGCACTACCCATCCTTTCCCTAACCACAGCTTCCTTATCATCCTTGCAGACAGTGCGCTCGTGCGAAGGAGAGGTCACTGCGATACGACACTTCGCTTTGGCGAGTTGGACGGCCTTGCTGGAAGCTATCTTATCTGCACGCTCGAACGTGGCTTCGTGTCGCTGGGCGAGGTCTCCATATACCCCCCCCCCTGCTTCATCAACCACACTACCTCCCACACACACTCCCCTGATAACAGCTAGGCGCACGCCGCGCCGATATGTTCGTGCTCTAACGTCCCCAGGTCCTAGGAACTCTAATACGACGAACATATCCTCACCGAAGATATCCAAAGTTCAGGGCATACACAGTGTCAATTTATGCAGCGAAAAATAAATGCAAATAAATAATAACTCAGTGAATTTATGAATCTGTACTAACGCATGTGGGTGAGTGAGATATTTTGGTCAGCGTTCAACATCGAGGTCTTTAACGCTGGTGAGGGGGTGACATGATGTGAGTATGGGGCAGCGCCGGAAGGAATGGGCGGGGGAAACGGGAGATCCCTGCGAAAACCCGTCGACCAGCGGCATCGTCCGGTACGTTTCCCAAATGCGAAAATCCTGGGACCGACCCCGTCGGGAATCGAACCCGGATCGCCTTGGTGGGAGGCGAGACGTCTGACTTCTCGGCCAAGGCGGACCCACGCATGTAAGTATAAATAGTTAATTTAATTAAGTATTTACAGAAATTACATGGGATATTAACGTTTTTACTGTAAAGATGATAATGGAAAGAGACCAGGGGATTTCGTGAATACATTTACGAATACACTTCATACATTTAAAAAATCCTATATACGTTCAATACTTTCTTGATTAGGTAACAGTCAATGAAATTCCTCCTTGATGATTGTGGACCAATAGCAGACCTGCATGAAAACACTCACAGACACCCGTGCTACCTTGTCACATGTACACCTGGCCACTCCTGGATCAACAACCAATGAACAACTAGCCGAAGTTAGAGTTACCGTTGGACTGTGGAGTCTAGTCTGTAGGTTGTTGAACTTGCGATATTTCCTGCTCTTCTAATGAACAAAGTCGGCGACGTCATAATAGAAATGTATTAAATTTCCTGGTCTGATGCTGGAGTATTTGTAGGGGCATCTCTTTCTTCTTGTAATGTTCCCTTCTCCCGCCTACGGACACAGAACGGGCAGGTATACAGAAGCGGAGAAACCAAAGACGTGCCTCAGACTGGAGTCCGCATAATACCATGATTAAAGGTGCGTCAATTTCGTAGATACATTCCAGGTCTGGTTGAACGCCAAAATGTACCTATATTTCATAATCACGTGTGTGATTAGCTGGCGGCTGTCATGAAACACATTTGACTACCGCAAGCCAGTAGTAAATAAGGAAATAATTCCTAGAGCTATCGCGTGCTACTCGCTTGTAAGGTTGTAAGCCAATGAATAATCGACTGTGTCCAGTGTGTGTACAGGACTGAGAACTTCTAGCCTACTGCCAGATGAATCCGCGAGACTGACGTACCTCTAGTCATGATGTATAGAGTACACGTCACTCAGCTTGTTAAAGATCAGGAACTGTTGTAAATATTCCACTAAAACAATGTAAGAAATATGTAAAATGCACTGTTATTTTGATGCAAGTAGCCTATATTAGGGCCTACTCTTTTTAATTTATCAGTTCAAATGCTATTAGTGTTTAAATCAATATTTAAAATTTATTTTAGCTCATTTTATCACTGTTTCTATGATTGGCGGGAATTTGTCTGAGGTTGTATAAACATGTGGTAGGTTTTCGATATTGCATTTGGCAACACTGGTAGCGGACGAACAGTTGGCTTCAGGCGGGCGGTGATTCTTTTCACAGAGGCGGATGACACGGGCGATTGTCTATCGGGTTTGATTGCCCGCGTGACGACTGGATCACAGCAGTTCATCGTGCCCGAAGTGGCCGCATGCTTTCTGCTGCTGCCACGTGTCCAACGTCTGATTGGAGCAACGCCCAAGACCTGAGGTCGCAGCAGAGACCAAACCCTACTTAATTAGCTCTCGAAGAGACAATAGCGAAGAAAATTTTGCTCTAATGAATTTCTTTTATCTATCATTGTTTCTGCATAGTGGCTTGTAGATGTCAAAACTTGCATGTTACGGTTTTAAGTACTGTCTCTCCAAACTGAAACAGTTCATACTGAACAACGATGCTGTAAGCCACAAGGAGTCTTATACAAAACGACAATACAAAATATTTACGTAATTATTTTATACAATGCATTAATTTTTCAAATTTTAGTTCTAAATTTCAACACTTTTTAATACAAAAAATGTCTTTAATTTTCGTATAGAAGACTGAGTAAGTAGCCTACAACATCGTTATTCAGAATGAATTAATTCAGTTCGGTAAGTCAGTTGGTTTTAGTGTCGTACCTTAAATCATGACATGCAAATGTTGACATCGACATGTGACTATGCAAATAATGTGATAGACATAAAAATAATTTATGAGCTAAATGTAGTCACAGTTGATTTTAAGTTATCATGATACTTTGATACAAATATGTACTACGTACAAATTTCGTAAGGAATATTACGGTAGGAAGTATTTTAAAAATGTTACCAATTTTTTTTTGTGAAATTATATCTAAGAATCACATGATATAGGAAATAAAAACAGAAAAAATTGCACTGTATTTCAAGGATATGGCATAACGTAATTTCACTTCTGTACAGCTAGCTGCTCTGTGCTACCAAATACGTTATTACGGCCATTGGTTCAAGGAGAAAATAAAAAGATTTAAACTGCACATGGTGCATCGTAGAATGGACACTGTGCTTGTTCGCTGGAAGTTAATAGTCCTGACATTAAAACTGGTGGATGCAACTGCATTCGTGATGCATTTAGAGGAATTTAGAAGTTCACGCACACCATCCAGCTCTTTAATTACCATAAAAAAGAAACACATTAATTTGAATAATTTACTTTTTGTAGTTTGTGTAAAAATATATGTTCAAGAGAATTCTAATCCGAACAAATTAATTTGTAAGAACTTAAAGTACACAACATACTACTTATAATGTGTTCCTGAATCCGATATGCACTGTAGGCCTACCACAACTCCAAAAATAAAATTACGAGCATGCACAATCCCCTTAAGAGGCGTGGTAGATAAATAAATGTTGAAAATATAAATTGATTTCTACGCCTTTTTCGAAGCCAATATGTATGAAATACTCAATGACAATCCTAGATAATGGTAGTTGCCATCTTTATGAGTAAATATTTATCCAGAATTATTAATTTATTACGCGTCATCTCTTGCGCTGCAGTTAAATGCGCGAGGTTCCGGCGTCAGAGATTGCGCCTCAGAAGTTTGTAACACTGGAAACAATTTTGTTTAAAACGTTGGCTAGAACTATTGTCTAGGATTGCTATTGTTTAATTTTCGCAAATTGGTTTCAAGAAACCTACAGTTGTAGATTAATGCTTTTAGCGTTGAATTATGTACCACGGCCTCCTAAGCTTCAGTTGCGTTCTAATGGGCGGAGCTATAAGGTCGACCTTGAAGTGTGTATCAACCGTGGTAACGCCACAACGAGCCAAGCTCTTAACTGAAGTGCAATATTCCCGCCGAGCTATTGTTACGGCCGTGATCTTTCATTTATTTCAAACAATTGCAAATAACTCGAATATTTTTTAACCAAATTCGTTGAAAAAAATTTGTTACTGTGTGCAGTTATACGATACACAATTTCGCCTGAGCGATTTTTAAAATAATGTACCGTTTGCTAGCAAAAAATTATTTTGCTTCATTTTGGCTTATTTAGACTGGTAAATATGTGACATTCCTGGGGTAAAAATCTAAAATTTCACGAAATTTTTCCACATTTTCTCATTGTACCAATTTAATAACAGACGGCACACTTCGGACAAGGGCGGAATATTACAATTAACACACCATGCCCTGTTCTTCAGTTGCCACAGCCGTGGGCGGTTCGGATTTTTTGGATCCTGTGTCAGGAATTCGGCACACGTTATGTGTTTGTTCTGTTCTTGAATATCCTAGAATTTTCGTGTTGTTTTGATTGAGTATTTTTTAATTACGGTATTTTAGATTATTATCGTTTTTGGCCGAGGGCGTATTAAGCTGTTGACCATTAAATTAACGTGCAAGTAGGCGCGTGATGTGTGCTAGATAGCGGTGAGTTTTAATATCCCGGTTCACGATAAAGTCAGCACTTTTGAAGACCTAGTTACTCTTTATTCCTTTCAGATAATTTATAGTTTCCTGCCACTTATTGCAACCTAAATAACAAAGTGTACGTATCGTACTGCAAAGTCTATGTCTAAGTTCACCATTAACATTACTTCTTAATTAATAAGACAACGGTAAGGTAACTAGATTTAGTTACCTGGACATAATCCATTGCGAAATAAATGACTGCCAAAAGAAAACTAAAAATAAGACAAAAAATAAAGAAGCAGAGTATGCTTTAGTCAACAGTAGGGCCTATACACACAAAATAAAAGTCCAAAAATGTAATCGGGTCAAAGAAAGCAAGAAACAAACAGATAAGGAATGAAAAAAAACAACAACCTAAGTTAACAAACGACACGACGATGAGACAAAACAAAAACACAATAGTCTCATAGTTGTGTCGCATGTTAACTTAGGTTCTTTTTTCTTGATCTGTTTGTTCCTTGCTTTATTTGACCCGATTCCATTTTTGGAATTTTATGTTGTGTATGTATAGGCCTTTCTGTTAACTAAAGCATACTCTGCTTATTTATGTTTTTTCTCTTATTTTTAGTTTTCTTTTGACAGTCATTTTCGCAATGTTGTATGTCTAAGCAACTAAATCCAGTCATGATCAAAGGTAAGGTAGTTTAGATTTACAACTCGTCGATAACGAGGCCATTAGAGACGGTGACATACAACTTACTACAATGAAAGGAACTGAGAGAGGATTCGGCCATGGCCTTTGCTGAGGAACCAACCCAGCATTCGCCCGGAGTGACCTCCGAAAACTGGAGCCGGAGATCGAACCCGGGTCCACCCGAGTGAGAGTCCAACGCTGCGCCACCTCGCTCGTTTAAGGGTGCTCAATTGGGGAAAATTTATAATTTTATATTTTCATAAAACAGTGATAGTTTTGTAAACGTTACTTGGTAGTAAATTTTCAATTTGCAAAAAAAAAAAAAAAAAAAAAAAACATCTGCTCAGCCATTTTTTCCATAATATTTGCAAGTTTTTAGTTCATACACCCCCCCCCCCCCAAACTAATTAACATAATGATACGAAATAGTTCACAGTGAAAGTACATGTCCTGGGATAGGACTTTAAGTATGTGAAAATCATTTCAAACTACGTTTTGTACTTTTAAAACACTTCTGAAATATAATTTTTTTCTACTTTTAGGAAATTTTTTTTTTAAATACCAAAATAGTTTGTATTGGATATTTATATCTATAAAGTCGTAGCCTGTGACATATACTTTAACTGTGAATTATTTAGTTTCATAATGTTAATTAGTGTGTATGAACTAAAAATAATTTATGCAAATTTTGACTTTGAAATGCCCTTATGGGAAAACGTGCTGAGCTAAAATTTATTTATAAGAAGAAAATGTACCCCCAAGTACGTCTACGAAACTAACACTGTTTCATTCAAATATAAAATTATGATTTTTCCCACTTGAACACCCTTAAGAAGCCTTCAAATGTGTTGCAGCTAGTTACTGCTATTCTCTTTTTGACGAGACTTTTCAACGCAAATTATATATGTATATCTACGAAAATAACACACACTTCGAACTATGTCGCTATAGTTTTAAAAGCTCGGCACGTTTAAATGGCTTTTTCAGTCTGCCGTATCTGAAGAATTAACAATCGGATTCGAAAAACATAACTATAGAAACAAGCGTTAGACTTCGAACTACGCGGCCCTTAAATACAATAATGTGGTCACTGCTTAAAGGATAATAATAAAGCACTGCCCGCCACCCGCCATCTGAGGAGCTTGTGTGGAGAGGTATTTCATTCGTCGGTCAACGTCATCCTTACCGCTCCTGCCTCATACACACAAACGCAACCTATCTAGGGAGGCCCCTTAAACCCAGACAAGGTGGTACACAAAAGTGACCACTTCATCGTTACCCACCTATACACGAGTGTCTGGCGCTGAGAGAAGTATCCTCTACAACGGGGGAGTTTCGTGAGAAGTACCGACAGGGTCAGCTTTATCCTTCCCCCCACCCCCCTCCCCAGCCTCACACTGGTTCCACAGACTCGTGTAGATCGTGACGCCCCCGCCAGTCGTGACCTGCCCATGCAGGTGCTGCTCCGAGCGGGTCACGAGCTGGGGACCACTTCATCCTCGTGCCCCCCCCCCGCCTCTTTTTACTCGTCCTACTCTCCCACCAATCACAGCCATACCCAGACCGCCGCCTGCTCTCAAGGGCACGCTGCCTAAAAATTCCAGGATATCTAACAGGCGTTTACGAAGAGCGAGAGATTCTGGTCAGCGAGTAATATCAAGGTCTTTAGCACTGGTGAGGTAACGTTAAGTGGGTATGGAGCAGAGTCGGAATGAACGGGCCGGAGAAACGGGAGATCCCCGAGAAAATCCATCTACCAACGGCATCGTCCGGCACAATTCCAACATGCGGAAATCCAGGGACTGACCCTGTCGGGAATCGAACCGGGATCGCCTTGGTGGAAGTCGAATTGTCTGACCATTCGGCCACCGTGGCCCCGTTTACAAAAAGTCGGAATCAGGCCTTAAGGTGTCCGCCTAGGTAGACGTTTTTTGCGCCTTCGAATTCTAGAAGTGATGCAAACATTACGCCCCACCCTGGCCTATAGACACAAGTCACTGGTTTGACGTGCAGCCTCGCTGACAAGTTGCCTCTATTAGACACTCAGTGGTCACCCTATCTTCTTATGGCGTATTATTAATATTAAAAAATGCTGTGTATTGTACACGCCTATACCTTTTAAAAGATTATGTGCCAAGATACCTAACAAAGACTACAAAAACACCCATTTTTTCCATCTTCAGCAAATGGGCATACACACGAATCCATCCGCCCGCGCTGCACCCTTACTTGCAAAAGTATTGCAGCACACGGCATACTTTTTACTTCTCTCTTCACCTTGCCTCTTCCTTCTTCCATAGACTTTCTGCCTGTGTTCACATAAAACCTGTCCACACCATTCGGAATATGTCTCTGACTTTATTTACCTCTTGACCCTTTACCTGAGACTTTCGTTATGTGTCGTCGGAAACATTTTTTAGTCTTCATTACGCAAGGTATACCGCTTATCAAATTCTTCGGGCATTTTGCCGATCGTTTTGGCGAACTCATCCCATATCTTGTTGTATATTTCTTCATGCATGATATTTCCCATGTTTAATTGAAGGCATTCATTCTCAATCCTATCTTCAAGCGAAGCTTTAATATTTTGAATCGTTTGACAATCATTTATAACATGTTCAATGGTGTCGTCAACACCACAAACTTGAGAGAGTGGTGACGTCTGTAGCTTTTGTTCGTATAGTTTTGCTTTGAAATTAACATGACTGGTAGCCAATTGAGTTCTGGGTCGTTGTCATGAACTGTCTTGCCATTTGATTTCTGACGTTTGGTATAAGTTCATAAGTCCATCGTCCAGTTTCGGTGTTGTCCCATCTCTCTTGCCATACGTTCAGAGTGATTTCTCTTTCCTGAAATTTCTCTTGCAGCGTAAGTTTCCTGTTCCTTGCTGCCATGATGAGTCTTCCTCTTTCTTTTATCAGTAAATCTAACTGGTATTATGCCTGCCAGCACCTGTAGATCATCGGTTGATGTTGTTCTATAAGCTCTGGTTACTGCCAGCAGGGCATCTCTCTGCGCTTTAAGTAGTCTTCTTTTAATATGGGTACCTATGATTGAATCTATGGTACCAAATAACAGCACCATAAGTCATCATTGATTCAAAGACTGCATGATAAATATTTTTTAATGTCATGAAATTTAGGCTCCGAGTTGTGTTGCCCATAAGTTTTTGCTGGACTACCACTGCCTTTTTAACTAGGTAGTCTGCATGGTGATGAAAACTTAATATATCGTCAAGGATGACATCCAAATATATGGTGTACTACTTGTTTTGGCTGATTTTGAAATCTTAATTCAGGGATTCTCTTGAAACTGCCTTAGAGCATCATTGCTTTCGTTTTAGTTGGCGAAAATTTTAATTTGACAGTAATTGCCTATTTTTCAAGAATAAGCATTACTTTAAAACTCTCCTTGATTCTGCTTTTATTAGGACTAAGCCATTACCAGTATATCCATATATGGTAACTCCTTCTGGGAATTTATTTTCAAGTAAGCTATCAAACAAGATGTTCCACAAAATGGGTCCAAGTACGGATTCTTATGGCCAGCTTTTTGTCAAGGTTTCTCCTACTTGTATTGTATTGGTTTGATATATATAGGCCTACTCAATCGTTCGGAAAAATAATCGATAACGAGTCTATACATATTTTTGTTCTTTAAGCCCCACACTTTTTATTTCCCCGATATAAAAAATTCTTTTTAGCTAATAATAGTACTTGTCAGCGTGTTTTACATCGCCATTTTTTTACTTATTCTCAGTGAAGAACTGAAGACTAAGGTAGGCGAGGCAGTTGAGGACACCGAATTTGGAGGCGGCCGGGCCGACAGGTTTAAGAAACGTTCTGACACACGAAAACAAAACTCAAGGCCAAGTGGTGGCAGCTGCGGATAAAGTCAATGTAGGAGCTTCCCACGCAACCCCGCCAAAATTATTGACGGTGGTACTAATTCCAAGGATCAAAATGTTAGCGTGAATGGAACTAGTTTTATCTAAAAAAAAAAAAAAGAACAAGTGCGTTCGAGAATACTCACAGGACAGAAAATGTCTGCCTGGATTCAAAATACGTAAAGCGCCTGTCTACTGGCCGTGTGTTAGTGTGAATGAGGCACGGTGTCAAGGGCGATGTTGACCGGCTCATCTGGTGCGATATCGCCTCTACTGCAAGACACTGAAACGGCGTGCAGTGGTATCGTACATCACTCGCCTGACTGACACTTTCATTGGTGGCAACATATTTTTATTTGTCAGAAGATTTGAACGAAATCCATTGCACGTTTCTAGAGTAGTTTTACACGAATTCCGTGAGTAGTTTTTCAGATGTAACAGGTAGAAAAATCTGTTTTTAGCCATTTTTAGAGGGCTCCAATATGGTTTTTATAATTGACGTGATGATTTTAAACGACCCTTCAGTAGGTTGACACAATTGGCACATGTGTAGAGCCCGGAAAAATTCGCGGATTCAATAACCTGCCCACTGTTCTGTGTATACTCAAGCCCCGACCATTTGTTCGCCAGCTGCTACTCACTGGAACAACGTAGAATGAACGAATGGACGGGATTGGAATGTATATAGGAAAATGGATTTCAGCATGCAGGTCACTGATTCCGCGAAATTTTCCGGTCCCTACACACGTGTAATAGTTTCGCAAACAAAACGTGTTTACGAACACACTGCACTACATTTCAAGGGCGTTCAAGGCGGCGCCTTTAAGAGGGCGTGGTACATATTTCAACGCTAAAAGCATTATTCTATAACTGTAGGTTTCTTGAAGCCAATTTGCAAAAATTAAACAATAGCAATCCTAGACAATGGTTTTCGCCAACGTTTTAAACGAAATTGTTTCCAGTGTTACGAACTTCTGAGGCACAATCTCTGACGCCGGAACCTCGTGCATTAAACTTCGAGGCAAGAGATCACACGTTACTAATTAGTAGTTTTGGATAAATATTTGCTCATAAAGTTGGTAAATACCATTATCTAGGATTGTCATTGAGTATTTTATCCATATTGGCTTCGAAAAAAACGTAGAAATCAATTGATGCTTTCAGCGTTTATTATCTACCATGCACTCTTATGTGTGTTCGCTAATGACGATTACTGGTTTAATATGTTTATGAAAACTGAGAAACCTGCAATTAACGTCGTCGACGTAAATATATACACTGAACTATTAAATTAAGTTCAAAATTTGGTTCAGTAGAAGCTAAACTAGTTCCACAACTTAGGCAGGTTGGTGTTCAGTACGATTATTTTGTTGTTAGAGGCTTCAAACCGTTTACTGTATAATGTACTAATTTATATTCCCTGAGATTTAAACGCAATCAAGTCGACTTAATACTACGACGGTAAGAAGTAACTTCGACGATGCCTATATAAAATGCTTACCGTACTCGTAGTAAATAACTTATAGACCTATGTTACTCACTGAGGCTAGTAGACAAACAAAGCTATTCACTACTTCAGTTCTTATAATTTGGTAAGTTGGATAGTAGCAGATCGTTGTCTGTTTAAGTCAATGTCTTCCGAGTGTGATTAAGTAGTCGTTTAATCTACCAGTACACTAGATTATCTAGTCGAGGCATTTCGAATCCGTAGTAGGCTATTATATGCTACACTATTATGACTGTTTTTTAAACGTTCTATATAATTTTGAATCCAATAATGTGATAGTATGGCTACTAAAATGCATTGGTTTAAACAGTACAATATCTTGTACAGTAAGAGTGTTTTTCAGACATATGTATACACAAAAATATTGACTTTGCACCAGAATGGCTAACTTTACACCACACAATTAATTTTTTGTGCGCTCATTGGTGAATGTTAGTAGTCATCACATTCACAAGAACCCGGATTCGATTCCCGGTTACGATCTTCCTGATTTCTGTTTTCCGTAGTTTCTTGAAATCGCTCCAGGCGAATGCTGGAATGCTTCTTTCAAATGGGCCATGGCCGACTCTTCATTAGTGTCTGGTTTTGCGAAAGTTGCGACTGAAAGTACACATTACTGTACGTATGTACCGAATACAAACCGTTTAGAAATGTTATATCTGTTTACATTTCTGTCGTTTTAACATCTTTTTACAGCCCATAGTTTTTGAAAAATTACGTGCTGAATTTAGAATTTTACTAATAAAATGATTTTTTTTTACATTTGAAACTGTTAAAAAAAACTTGTGTAACTCACAGAATAGCTTTACTAAATAAAATAACGACAGTAAGCAGTATTCGCCTTATATTCATACATTTTTACAATTCAAAGAACCTTTCCAAAAGTAATGTATTTACAAATATTCTCATGAGAGCAAAATCTTTTTAAAAGTGATATTATAATTTTATACAAGTATGTCCTTGAATTTTCTGTGTGTATATCTTATTAGTGTGAGTTAATTTGTAATGGGAAAGACTCCATCCAGGATATTTAAATTTAGATACTGAAATGTAATTACATGCCAACTAAATTATGTAATTATTTAAATAAATTAACAGTTATCATTGGGACTGACTATAACTTTTATCGCACGGCGAGTGAAGTAACACCAACTTAACTTTCTGACAGGCACCAATATAACCAACAAAAAAAACACTTTGAGCGTGGGAGCGAAACCTCCACTTAGTTATAATACAATGGCCATACTTGAACCCGCGATTATAAAAATTATTTTTATAAGTGATGAATGCACGAGGAACGAATTTTTTTCAATCGCTCGCGTGTGAATCACGAGGGCGGAGGGTCAATTACTGCGCAGCATCCTGATGGGGCCTTCTCTCCGTCTCTCTCATGCCCGCCGGCGAGGCGGCAGTGATGCCAACTTAGAGGTTTTCTTACTAAATGTAATTGTTTTTGATGCCAGGCTAGTTTGTGAAAATTTCCACTGCGTTCGGGATTGCTGGAGAAAATTCTTGTAGTTTAAAATTTCAACCTCCTTGTGATCAAGTATTTTTCGTTACACACACACACACACCTACACACACACACAATATATATATATATTTTTTTTTAATTCACTGAGGCTTGTCGTGGTGACGAATAATTTTAGATGGTAGTTAAGAGGCCACAGTACATAATCCAGAGCTAAATGACTGAATTTAAAATTGTTGATTCCTCCAAGCCAATAAAAAAATAATAGAAAAACAGCAACCTTAGACAATTAGCTGTACGAACTTTCTGTGTAATATTTATGAACAACAATCACTGGCTCCGAAATATCTTACACTTAATTGCGGCTGAACAGTGCATTGTTCTAGATAAATGCTTGCTCATAAAGTTGGCTCATGTCGTTATATACTGCTTTCAAAAAACATGTAGAATTAAAAAGCTGTATTAATGTGTTTATTTATCTACCACACACTCTTAAATTATTGCAATTGACAGTAATTAGTGATAAGGTTCGTGTCACAAACACAGTAAATTTTTATTATTCTTGTTGCCAAGAGCAGGGTTTTGTTTTGTCCATTTATTTTTAGTGGAAGTTTTTCTTATCGGAATTGTTTGTTTGCGCTGTTGGCTGCATTGCGGCGATCGAGCGCGCGCGCGGAAACGGGGCAGCTCTTCTCACGGGAAAGCGCGCGACCTCTTGCCATCTCTTGAGTCTCGCTCTCGCTCATCTGCCGCCTCTCCGTATGTCCCTCTCTCTGTCTCTCCGGTGGCGTGTGAGATGTGATCTGCTCGCCCCCGCCGCGGGGCCGCCGTCCTCCCACGCTACCAGCGATGATCCAGTCACGAGGCCTCCTCGTGCGGCAGTTACGTAACACTCCCCTCCCTCTCTATCCATTAACCCGTGTCGTGCCCTATACCTCCTCCGACACCACGGGCACAGTACATCCGGCCCGAGGCGCCTTCTCCAGAAAACTTTTCCCTCACCCCCCTCCAACCCCTTGTCCAGCCAGCTCAGTGAATTCCCAATCACCGAGGTAAAAAAAAGTTCATGTCTCGCATTTCTTTCAAACCTTTGGTCTAGAGTGGTTAGGTGCAGAAATAAAGAGTGCGTGGTAGATAAATAAACGCTGGAAACATCGGTTTCTACGCTTCTTTCGAAGCCAATATGGATAAAATACTCAACGACAATTCTAGATAACGGTATTTGCCAACTTTATGAGTAAATATTTATCCAGAATTACTAATTCGTTACGCGTGATCTCTTGCGCCGCAGTTAAATGCACGAGGTTCCAGCGTCAGAGATTATGCCTCAGAAGTTCGTAACACTGGAAACAATTTTGTTTAAAACGTTGGCTAAAACTATTGTTCAGTTTTTCGCAATTGGCTTCAAGAAACCTACAGTTATAGATTAATGTTTTTAGCATTGAATTATGTACCACGCCCACTCAACTCTTTAAATAAGAGTGCATGTCATATAATTCAGCGCTAAAACGATCAGTTCAGAATTGTAGGTTTCTTGAAGCCAACTTGCAAAAAAAAAAAAACAGCAATCCCAGACAATAGTTTTTGCCAACTTTCTGAGCAAACATTTTTCTCGATTAATGTGTTTCTGAAGAACAATCTCTGACGCCGAAATCTTGTACATTTAATTGCGGCGCACGAGATCAGGCTTAACAAGTGCATCATTCTGGGTAAATGTTTGCTTAAAAAATTGGAAAATATAACTATCAAGGACGGCTGTTTTGTGGTTTTTCTATATTGATTTTCAATAACGATTCGAGATCAATTCAAGAATTCAGCGCTTATTTATCTACCACGTCATTTTAATGCCCGAATTAAATTTTAATCGGTAGAGTTCTGTTTTCGTTATTCTAGTAACAACAAATTATGTATTCAAACATATATATATATATATATATATATATATATATATATATATATATATATATATAAACTTAGGCTCAAAATACATGTATTCATGTGAACACACTAGGTAATTATAAGAACATAAATTATATATTCCTATGTTAAGAAATAAGAACTAAATTATATATTCCTATGTTAAGAATATTGCTGTCGTCTTTAACATTTTTCCATCACTCATAATGTAATACAAAAAACTATTTCTGTAGAGTTCATTATATAAGCTATGCAATGTCTCTTTAACATTCCGTATCAAATTTGAATGAAATATCTCGAAACAGTCCAAACATAGTCCCACGTCCCATTTTCTACATTCAGTACGAACTATTACTGACGTTTTCAACCGACATGCTTCTCCATCACTTTTTTCCTCATAATTTTTTCACAAAGTGATTCAAACCATTAAAACGGGCTTCGTCAGATATTCTTATTTTTCTTGATAAGATTGATGGATTTGCAAATATCGAATTATTATACCTAGACAATATCACACCTAAACTCCAATTGTGTGTACTTTTTTTCATGAGCTTCGTCCCAGCTGCCAAGCGTTACGCATACAAACTATGACAACAGGGGCCAGTATCATTTTTTTGTTTCGGATGTTTCGGCCTAATAAGAAACCCTTGAAACTCCATTTTTTTTCAAACCTTTACATTTTAGCCCTATATTTTGGCTGTTTATGGACTACAAAGTCTGGAAAAATCTTAGGTATAGCAACCGATTGTAGCAATAACAATCAGCCAAAGAAGAATACTCGTAACTCCTGACTTGAATATTTGGTCAGAAAAAAACCCCTCAAATAAAATTCAAAGAACTATGTTATACACAGCTGCTTAGGATTTGTAATTATATATCTATTACAAAATTGCAGCGTTTGGTACCACAAATAATTTGCACTCCAGTTTTTCGTTCCTCCTGAAAATTTACATTAATGGAGTTACGAAGGTTTCTTATTAGGCCAACGATATATATAAACAGTCAACACCGCCAGTTTTCTTACTACACTCGTCAATAGGTAGGGACAAAAAGTTTCACGAATTCAATGTCCCGCATGCTAGAATTTATTGTCCTATGCATACTCAAACCCCGTCTATTCATTCATTGCCTTTTGTTCCACAGAGTAGCAACTAGTTGACAAATGGTCCGGGTTTGAGTATGCATAGGATAGTTGATTATAACATGCAGGTAATTGAATTTGCGAAAATTTCAAGCCTCTACCAGTGGGAAATTGCCGTTGCAAGTAAATATTACGTTTATTCTGTTGGGAATATATCCCTTTGTTGAAGACAGTGGTTCAATATCAAGACAATTTAAAGCGACGGGAACTACTGGATTGTCGACCTACTTGCATACTATAACTCTATCTTTTTTTAAAATACTGTAGCAGATTCATGATGGCCACTTTATTTATTAAGTACTTGCCTTAATCTGGCAAATACTTGGGTATTCTATTGCTCCTAATTGTGCCAGTATCGCAATAACCTTTATCTCCAAGAGAGTAAATTTAGACCTTTGAACTGGTTGTCTAAGAAGAAGAAGAAGAAGAAGTGGAAAGGTAAACGCTTACAGTACTTGTGCGCCGAAGTTTTTAATCATCTGCAAGTGGTGCAGCCATTTTACCAAGACAATTATCATAGTGTTTCAACGTGGATATTTCCCTTGAAAATTGCAAAAGTTTACTACGTACCAATGAGCAGAGGTCAAGCACCACACTTTATACCAAAATCGTATAAGTTTACCTCGTATAAATTGCTTACATGAGTATTACTCATATCTCCACCATCGATTCATCATTGGACATTTTCTCTTGGAGGACGAAGTGTTTGGAGTATATTTATTTTATATTTGTTTCTACCAAGGGCTTAATTTTCCACATACTATCTTCATTATCTCTCATTGTTATCGAAAAATGGTTTCAACCATGCTTTGAAAATCCATACCATCGTAGTCGTATAAGTACGGAAAGCTTTTAATCTCAAGCGATGCCAGTTTAACGGTCACTCAAGATGGATGTACTTCGTTATTTGATTATAAGAGAATAAATAAAAAATGTATCAACACTGACGCAAACACTAAAAGCTATTTGTTGTCAATATCCTAGACAACGGCCACGATGACATTTGAGCGAGGACAGGAGTTCCTTTCTCGAATGTCGATTTCAGAGGTCCTTGTTGGCTAATGTAATTTTGCGTATCGTCGTTTTCGTTAAACTGATTTTTACCTAAACGCATTTTGCCTAGAAAACCGGGCATTTTACCTTTATCGACTTTTTACTTACAAACATTTAACTTGCAAGTGTTTAGCCTAACCGGCGTTTTGTGTCGCAAATGTGATCCGTTAGAGACATTTACAAAAAGTAGATAGATTTTGCTAACGCGACCACGTTCGCTCGAGCACTAATTCATGGTACTTCTTAGAGCAGTGATTGGCTACCGCGCTCTAACGGGGTGGGGGAAGACAGTTGATGACGTCACATAAATAACGCTACAGTACACTTTATTATATTAGTTCGCTTGACAGGGGGGTTTAATAGGAGTTTTTGTATAACATATTTGTGTAAGAACAGATTCCTGGATAATTCTCAGTGCATGCTGTGTCTGACGGAACACAGCACGTGAAGGGAAGAGATGTTGGTCAGCACTTAATGCTGTCCAAGTGAGTAAAATTTGTAATTTTATGCTTGTATGAAATAGTGTTATTTTTCTAGACGTTACATTTGAGAATATTTTTCTCTTGCGAAAAAAATTTAGCTGTACTAGTTTTCCCTGAATGGCATTCCAAAGTGAAAATTTGCATGAAGCCACAATAACAAATGAAAACAATGAAATTATAAAAATTCTCTCTGAAACTACATGTTACGGGCCACTGCTTGACAAGTTTTAAAAACAATTACCAATTTTTTTTTCTGTTTAAAACGTATCTATAAGAGAGACAAACATTTAAAATTTCAGTTATATTTTTAAAATACAAAAATATATTGTAATCTATTTGAAAACATGTCGAGAAATAGCTCGTTATATGTATTTTTAGTGCGAATTTCTTTGTTTCATTATGTTTATTGGTTATAAGAACGAAAAACGTGCAAATTTTGATTTTGAAGTGCTATTAAGGGAAAACTGTCTTAGCTAATTATTTTGTAAGAGAAAAATATGCCCCCCAAGTAATGTTTACAAAACTAACCATATTTCATACAAATATAAAATTACGATTATTTCCCATCGAGGTCTTTAGCGCTGGTGAGGGATGACATGATGTGAGTATGGACCAGCGCTGGAATGAATGGGCGGGGGAAACAGGAGATCCCCTAGAAAACCTGCCGACAAGCGGCATCGTCCGGCAAGATTCCCTCATGCGAAAATCCGGGGACCGGAATCGAACCCGGATCGCCTTGGTGGGAGGTGATAGCTTCATACACTGTGTTAACCTCAGTTAATTAAATACAGTACATCACACGGCGTGTAAAGGCCACAGAATAGTAGCTTATAAACATTAAATGATCATTAGTATGTTTAAATTCGTTCAATATTACGGTTTGGTTACGAAACTGCCAATAATATTGTCTGTATGTAGAACTAGAACGAACCAAAAAAGTTAGAGCAGATATCTTTTAAACGACGCATTCCAACATCACGTTTATTAAAATGAACTAATAATACGCAGCATTAGTTTATTTTAAAGGTGTACACGTCTCATTAACAGAAACAGTGTACCACGCACAGAAATACTGAGATACATTGTTAGGAACGTAGCTCGTAGGAATTGTAAATAACTCCTCGCTATGTATGTTGAAAACATGGAACACAGTAAGAGCTGTATTGATTTTGTTTCGAAGGGATGCCTTTATATGGTATAGGTCGTTCGGAATAAAGTGATCACCAAAGATTTGACCTTTGAAAAAATTCACTAGCCGTTACTGCATATAATTCAACATTAACTATAGTTACCTTATTTGTGTACGGTTGGCAGCGAATTTCCGAATATAGTTCCGTATATATATATTTTTAAATACAGCAATACTGAAATCAAATCAACTAAATTCAACATATTTGTGTTTTGTATGAATAAAAACGTTTTTTATCAAACTATATAGGTTCCTACCGACACCACAATTTATCGTAAACGCGCAAAGATCAAGTGACGTGTCCAGAGAGGTTCGACATTCCCCGTTATTAGTCGTTACGCGCGGAAAGATACGAATTGGCTGAAAATAGAAATTTTGCAGGGCTTTTCTGTGTGTTCACTTTATCCCGAATCGCCTATACCTAGTATTTATCTGACGTTAGTAAGTTTATTACAGAAGCTGTTTCAGTTGTTTTCGTGGAATACAACTCAGCCGCAAGATAATATTTTTTTTTCCAATCATAAATAAATATTGAACATCGTGCAACATCATATTAGTTCCTAGTACAAGATATAAGCTGTTCTGATTAAAACAAGGACAACAACGTACACACGGATATAATCTTGAATGTGACTGAAACATGAAGTTAACACAATATGATTTTGACGTTATTTACTTTCATTGGCATTGACTTTATTTCCGATTCTTGTAAACTTTTTAAAACTATGTCTATATTAATTTCGAGTGCATGATTTTAAACGTAACAATGGAACGACTTTGTAAACTTTCGGTTATTCATATTGAGATTAAAATATACTGTTTTTCACAATGCTGAGTTACTAAAAAAATAGGTGGAAGATTTTTCGCATATTTTTAAGTCGTTGTCAAAAAATAATAATATCCTCAATTCTTGTAGAGTTTTAGTTGGTAGTCATGATAGGTAATCACTGACGAAACTAAACTGAAATATGATGTGATGGAGATAAAATAATCTTCAATAAAAATTTATATATTTTAAACATATTAAATTTTCTGCACTTTTACACGTAGAATGTTGTTAATACGTTTTCCATGAAGCTAAAAGGCATGTTTTACTTTAAGTATATGGCTGTAATCTTATCTTTATGATTTTTAGTCTTCAGTTCATATTCTACAGACAGTTCTGAGTGTTAAAATGGTCGTGTGTTTCACAATAGCACTTCTCAACACTTATAATATTTAAAAAGTTTTTTAATTGGAACTGTAGAAGTAAAATTTTGCGAGTTGTATAATGTTTACACTAGTTTTTAGTTACATGGAAGTTTTCGTATTTAAAATAGCGAAGATGGAGGAATAACGGCTCACAGAAAATGGTAAGCAATATCCAGTTTATCCTGAAAAGTCTATAATTATTAAACAAACGTGTCAAGTTTTAATTGAAAGAGTGTTTCAAAACAAATATTTCAATGTGTGATCATATTTTCTTACATTATTTAACTATTAAAGTGTGAATATAATAAATGAATGTTTGTCTGTTCGTCTTCTGTACGCGCACCCGTTAAGGTTTTTACAAAAAAAAAGTGTTAGGAAAAGAAGGGATGAGGGCACAATGGGGTAGAGGGTAAGATCGGTAACCCACCAATTTAGTAAAAAAAAAACCGCGAAGGTTTCTGCCCAAAAAAACACCCCCTTCGAGAGGTGGTTAAGTGGGCTACACGGACAGAACGAGGCAACCAAAAAATTTGGTGTAATATAGAAAAGGGGGTATTGGATAGCTTGCCGGACACACGTCGTATAAGATAGAATGTATGAAAAGCGGTAAGTATTTATTTGACACCAGAGCTCGCTGGCTTGCCAGTGACGTCATGCGCAGAGGCAAGTGAAAACATGTTACCCGTTAAGAGGGCGTGGTACATATTCAACGCTAAAATCATTCATCTATAACTGTAGGTTTAGTGAAGCAAATTTGCGAAAACTATACAATAGCAATCCTAGACAATATTTTTATCCAAGGTTTTAAACAGTGTTACGAACATCTGAGCCACAATATCTGACCCCGGAATCTCGTTCATTTACTTGCGGCGCAAGAGATCACGCGTAACGAATTGGTAATCCTGGATAAATATTTACTAATGAAGTTGACAAATACCCTTATCTAGGATTGCCATTGAGCATTTTTATCCATATTGGCCTAGAAAAAAAAGCGTGGAAATCAATTTATGTTTACTGCGCTTATTTATCTACCAAGCGCTCTTAAGGCGCCCGCCTGTCTGTCTTGTAAACAGCCTTGCGGCGTGCTAGCAGAACGCTTTTATCTAAGAAACTACTAAACGTGTTTCTAATGTGTGCATTTACGAAAGGAACAAACACTTCAAACAACGTCGGAGTATTTCAAAACATCATGTTACTTAGAGATACCATTTCGGAGCCCCTCAAAATGGCTAATTACAGCTTTTTCAAACTATTATAACTAAACAACTACTCACGAGATACGTGTGAAACTACAATAGAGAGGTGTATTGGACTTTGCTTAAAACTTTCCACCAATAAAAAGATGGCGTCACCACTGAAAGTGTCAGTCTAGAAATGTCAGTGCAAGCAATGTTCATGCGCTTGTTTGACTATTCGTGTATGGCGATGCAGAAAATTGGTGATGAGGTCTCAGCTATTACCATAAAGTTTCATCCGGAAAAAATCAATCATTTTGACTGGCTGTTCAATTTGTCTGGATAACCTGGATCTGCATGAACTGTATATGAACGAACGAGGATTATGAGTTAATTGGACTTTTTTTTTCGTTTGAGGCATGGAAATGAGGTAGGCGATAAGTCGACTCCAATACGCCCTATAAGCACAGAGTATTAAACTAGCGTGCAGTATTTTCGTAGGAAATGTTTTTCAGCGGGACTTTAAGCAGTGACCTTTTTATATTATTTGCGGATTAAAGTTGGCATTTTCCCAGCTACAGCAAAGTCAAAAAGACATTTTTACAACTTTTGAGAAGCTGTCAATCGTGTTTTTAGTAAGCGGACGACATTTTTAAAACGATAGAGACATAGTCTGAAGTGGGTCTTCTTTTCTTAGATAAACACACTGGAAAAGCACCATGACCACAATTTAGCCAGGTTGTTAGCGAACGCATAAAAGCAATTGGTTCGGTTTGTATATTGAACGAAATCAAACATTATTCGGATTATTTTGTAAACGCATATCGACGTACATCATATTCTTCTACAAGTTCTTCAAGTAAGGGAAAAATCATAATTTATATTTATATGAAATAGTATTTTTTTTTGTAGACGTTATTTGTGAGAATATGTTCCTCGTACAAAAAAAAATAGCTCAGCCAGTTTTCCGTAGTGGAATTTCAAAATCATAATTGGCATTTTTTTACTTCATGCACATCACCACGAAATATTAAACATAATTAAATTAAATTATTCACATTGAATCGACATGTCATGGCCTACGGCATGTTGATATAAACGTATTGCAAAATATTGTTGGATTAAAAAAAATTGCTAAAAATTAACAAAAAAATTTCTAGATACCAGAAATTTTCTCAAAACACAAGTAGAGTTAAATCAAGAACCAAAATGTTAGCCATAAGTAAGAATTCAAAAATTTAAAAGGATTTGTTCTAATTGACATCTATAATAAATGAACGATCACGTGCTCATTTTGTTACACTGTACACAATTGTTTCTTTAGTTGTTATATTGTAATGAACTTTGCAAGATACGAATTACTTTACAGCACTTCTATTATTATTATTATTATTATTATTATTATTATTATTATTATTATTATTATTATTATTATTATTATTATAAATTTAGTTATCTGCGGTAATGATTATCCAGAAGCATGACAAATACTTTTTTTTTTCAGTACAAAGACGGAAATTTTTTGCTATAAAAGTGCTTCGTATTTTGGACGATGTAATTTTATTCTCTCAAATTTAAATTAGGATTGTTTATTTTCGCATGTCCTATCGTTGTTACGTAACATTTAAAATAAAGCACTTCATATACATTACCTGAACTTAACGTAATTAGCTATTCGTAACTTTGCAACAATATAAACTTTAAATCGTATTTAAAATGATTTGAAAATCGCTACTAATGATCCGTTTCCTTACAGTCCGAGCCTATTACTAAATCACTCGCTTTTAATTTGTTTTTAACACGTTCCTAAAAACGAGCAACGACAAAGGAGCGCGGTGACGTGAAATTTAAATGTAATAATGGATACCACACCAACCAATCATTAAACTCTACCACCGTAATAGTTTGCGAATAGTTTCTGAACTAGATGTTTAGGCAAAAAAATTACTTTCAAAATATTTATACTTAAATATTTTATATACACAGGTTGTAAGGAAATTAACAGTCCAAACTTCGGGAAGTGATTCCTCATGAATATGTACCCGGACATTGTTTGGAACACTTTCAAGACAAGTGAATATTACGGGAGATATAAGTAACGGAAAATGGAATTTAAAAATAGTGTTTGGTCAAAATTTCAAAAACGGGTAGGAGTTAAATTACAATTCTGTAGGTCATGTTAAGTGTTATTGGGATATTTAAACTGTAAAAAAAAAAAAAAATGCAGGATTAAAACCTTCCTCTATTATGAATATAATAGGGGTGATCACCCACAAATTGCATACAATTACTTTCCCGTCAGGCTTTGTGAACATTTCATGCTGTCTATTCAAACAGTATATCGTAAGAAACAAAAAAGGTCCTCGTGTTGCATGCTCCTAGAATGCACCGTTTACAAGAAAAATGCACACAGCTGTTGTTTTATATGAATACATATGTGTGTGTGTTTTTAAGTACGTAATGTTTATTAATTAACTTATAATTAGGTTTACAGTTACAGTGTAAGTGTTGATACAATGGAAATCGCAAAAGTTCAAAATGATAGACTTATCAATTGTCCCCTTCCCCTTCCCCGGGTCATGTTAGCCGGGAAACAGAAAGTTCAATTGCGGGAAAATGCTGCAGGTTACTTTTGAGCAGTAACGTACTAATCCATCCGTGTTTGATTATTTGTACGGCTATTTCGTCTAAATAGAGTGTAAATCACAAACATAAAATTTCAGTTGCCTCCTGTGAGGTTTGAACTCACGACCCCTGGTTTACGAGACCAGTGCTCTACCACTGAGCTAAAGAGGCAGACGTCCTCGGCTATTCTCCGTACAGTGGGATTCTTTGTTTTCTTATGTTTGGCAACGCCGCCGTCTTAGCAAACTGAACTGAAACAGCATTAATGCTCATCCATAATAGAAATTGTTTAAATAACATTACAGACGTAACATAAAATCCGAAAGTTTCCGAACAGAATCAGCTTAGAAGTGTACGGAATAAAAAGTCTTGTATCACCAATCCAAGAACAGAAAGAATAATATTTTTACTTCAATACACGAAAATATTTGCGCCGACCACTATTACAATGTTCCACATTCTTATTAGCCGACATTAAAAAAACTTGACCTAAAATACTTATAGATAGTTATCTTTAACGTCAGCCAATAAAGTTACGCCATTTCACGCCAAGTACTAGTTGTGAACGTTACTATTAGTTTCATTATCACAGTTACTCACTTTCTTATGCTACATATTTTATTTGCATCATGCCGAGTGTAAATGAGTCATTAGTATTGCTCAATTACTTACTCGATTAACTCTGTCGACGAGACGTAAAGCCCACTTGCTTGCCTACCTACTCGATTAAATTTGTGGCCTAAATATTTGGAGACATAGGGTTAATGTTTACTAAGGAGGAGAAGAATACTAAGTCAAACTAATTGTTATAAAAAACATATAGGATATTTAAACGTTCTAGAGGATTTTTTTCTTATGTATCTAAAAAGGAAGTGATAGACAATTTAATTGTATTTTCAGTTTTTTAGCTGCAACGTTTATTCAAATTGTATTATCAAAATTTTCTCTTCGACAAAGCACAGGATATACTTTCGGCAAACAGCGTCAATAAATAATTATGGAATCTTTCATGATTTTGTCGTTCAGAGTCATTGCGAGAGAATTCTTGAAAGTTAACCTATAATTATCTTGTAATGATTCTGCATGATAAATTAATAAAATGTTCCATCATTATTTATGTCAAGCAGTTTACCATGAATATATCCTATGCTTTGACGAAGAGAAAATTGTTACAATACAATTTGAATAAAAGTAATGGCTAAAAAAACTGAAAATACAATAAAATTGTCTAACACTCCCCATAATGGTTAGTTATATAGTGCATTAAAACAAATGACATTTTAGATTAAACTTAAAAGAAACCAAGTGGACAGTTAAAAATACACAAAGGCCCAGTACGCATTACCACCCATATTACAACGTTTTTTTTTTTAATTTTTATATTGTTTTCTAGAGAATAAGTGTAATATGAATAGTTAGTGTACACATGCAGTGTAATGTTTGGTGCAGTGTAAGATAAATTACGTGTGATCATATTTGAAAGAGTTGTGCAACGGAAGTGCGTGGCTGGATGGATATGTAGTATTTTTGGACATAATCGTTTGCGATGCAGATGTATGTCACTACAGAGAATAGTAGTACGTAAATAAGCAGATTATGCTTCAGTCAACAGGAATCATGCACAACATAGCATTACATAAATTGAATCAGGTCAAATAACACAAGGACAGACAAATAAGGAACATAAGAAATAAATAACAGACACCACCGAGGTAGGCACCCCAGGTTTTAGGCCAAACTGAAAAAAAATATATACAGGAATCACAAACATTACAAAAAGCGACAAAATGACGAGACGAAAAAAACTCACGACACAACTATGAAACGGAACAAAACACAGTAAAGTTATGGCCTTGTTTATCTCTATATATATATAAAAATGAAAGCTGACTGACTGACTGACATATCAAACTGCAGCCCAAACCACTGGACCTAGAATCGTGAAATTTTTTTGTGGGGGTTCCCCTCAGGTCTAAGGCGAGCACTAAGAAGGGATTTTTCGAAGTTCGGCCTCTAATGGGGTGAAAAGGGGCGAAATGTGTTTCCGAAGAAACATCGATAGAGCTCGAACCCGACGGCCTATCATCGTGATTTTTACTTTAATAGGACACTCGTAAAAATGCATATTGGCAAATTTAAGGATTTTTCGAAATTCAACATTTAAGGGGGTGAGAAGACCTTAAATGTGTTTCCGATTAACTATTGATATCTATCGAACCCTTCGGGATAGAGAGTTGATATTCACTTCAAAATATTGCTTACGTAAATACCCAAAAAGATTTTAGGATTTTTTGAAATTCGACCGCCAGTCAGTAAAAAGAGGCAAAATGTGATTTTTAGGTATGTATCGTCTATATCTTTGAAACAGAATTGGCTATCGTCGTGATTTTTACTTTAATTTGTTACGTATACAAATATCTATGACAGGACTTCAAGGCGTTTCAAAATTCTGTAATTAAGGGAGTGAAAATACGTGAAATGTGTTTTCATTATCCCTCTATATATCTATCGAACCAATCGAGATATCAAAGTGCTCTTTGCTTTAAATTGATGCTTTTGTAAATATCTCAAGTAACATTAAAATGTATATTCCAAATTCTGCCCTATAACGACTAAACAAGGGGTAAAATACGTTTTCGATTCACAATCGATATATATATATATATATATATATATATATATATATATATATATATATATATATATATCGACACCGTTGATTTTTATATAGCGTCGTGATTTTTGTTTAAGATTGATTCGTACTCAAATACCTGAAAAGTAACTTAAGGAATTTTCGAAATTCGCCACCTAAGGAGATGAAAAGGGGTGAAAAGTGTTGAAAAGTGTTTTCAATTAATCGTCGATATATATTGAGCCAAGCGGGCTAATGTTGAGTTTTTCACGTCCACGAGACACCAATAAAGTATTCTAAAACATGATTCAAGGGTTTTTCGAAATTTACTCTCTTAGGAGGTGATGTGATTTAGATAAATCCTCGATATCTATCGAACCCGTCGAGATATACGCTTAATTTTTACTTTGGGATAATGAATACAGAAATGTTCGCAAAACAGTTTTAAGATTTTTCGAAATTCGTACTCTCAGAACTGAGCAGGGGTCATAATCTATTTTTTAATGAATGATCGATTTTGTTTCGACTGAACGGGCTACGGTCGTGATTTGCACTTCAATTGGTTACTTATACGAATGTATTTGGCGTGAGTTACAAATGTTTCAAAATTCGACATCCAAAAAGGTTAAAAAGCACAAATTTTGTTTTCCATCAACACACAATATCTAACCAGCATGAGTTATTGAGGTGTTGTTATCGTCAGAGTGATGCTTAGGTAAGTATTTAGAATTGTATGTGTAAATTTTTTTACTTAATAAGATAACATGCTTATTAAGAATCAAATTAAGTTTGTAAACTTTCAAGGCAGATGATCCGAAAAGCAAGTACGACCAGCGATAAATAAATTATACAGGAGTTCCACTCTACAGTAACCTATCGAGACGTGGTGTTGTGCAACCTCTGTAAGCCCAGGACGTGAATATTTTATTTTTAAAATTAAATTTGTTTACATTAATTATTTCGACGTTACGTGACGCAGTTATTTGTTGCTTAGGTCTACATTCCGGGAGGTTCTGGGCTCGAATTCCGTTAAAAACTGCGTGCGAACGTTCAATTCTGACACACAAAAATTACAAGGCAAATCGGACTGGTGCAGTTTGCATGTAGTCGTTTGAAAGGGGTAAAATGGATTATGCAGTTCACTTTCCACTTTGGTTCCTCAACAACATCAGCTCACATAAATTATCTCACTAATTTCAAGGTTGGTGCACAGAATACGTTTCCGCGAAACGTTTTCCCACCAAAAATTTCTAATAGCATTAAGCTTCAAGTGAAAATTTTGAAAATATGCTATTGAGGGTACTGTCACCAATGTTGTTCAACAGGGTAAAACAGACTTTTTCATTCGATTAACCTCTTACATTTAAAAGTCTATAACTACTCCCCATCAACTTTGCAGTGCTATAAATAAGGACCAGGTGAAGTCGCTATTAGTAACAGGGACAAACTTAGGACTTTTTTTTTTTTTTCGTTGATAGCTATAGCTACTTATCCTGCTGCAGAGTTAGCTAAACTAGCAGCTTTGTCATTCTAACACTAGATGAATGAAGTACCATTCTGGTGTACGAAGAGGTTTTTCAATTAAAGTAAATATTAATCGGTTACGAATAATATTCGCGAGCAAAGCCGCGGGTCACTGCTAGTTGAACATAAATCACGGAAGTTTATTATTATTTACTTGAATAAATGCTATTGTATGTAGATATTTAATGTTTATTCATATGCATGTGGAACCCATTATGTACGTATGTGCCTATACGTAAGTAGATTTACTTTTTTCGTATGTTATGGTTTGACGAATTCAATTAGCAATGTAAATTTTTTTTAAAATATAAACAAAATACTCAACATTAAAGCGTCTTCCGTTTTCTATTTAAGTTGGTTTAGTGCATGTAATTGTAAATATTACGAGTACGTAGTCTTTGCATACCGGCAAACTATGATTTTAGACGTAAGTGTATTAATGAAAAATGTTTTTATAGTAATACGAAGAAGTTCTAAGTAAATAATTCGTTATGTTAGGATACTATAGGTCACTTTAGGTAACCTAATCCAACATAAGTAATGTAACCTTATCTAAACGAACTTAACCTAACGAAAAAAATCCTTTTAATATTGCTAATAAAAACTGTCTTTTCAAACAGCCATACTTCAAAATGTGATAACCGGGTGTATGTGAAACTCAGAATCGAGCACTTAAGGCCTTGTTGCAGAGTTTTGCAGTGATTTCGAAAATATTTTTTTTATTGCTACCTAATACTCATATCAAAATTTCGCTGCACAGTTTTGACACTTATATGTTATAATTTGTAGCTGAATTTTTTTGTAGAATTATACTGAGCGGTTTTTTAGATTTCATTACCTAATGTACCATGTTTTTCGTCGTGAAAATGAGCAAAAGTGAAGGAAATTATTTCTTTGCTGGCGAATGGTACAT